>PVLA01014098.1:0-32726 GCA_004027455.1 Hydrochoerus hydrochaeris
TGTTTCCAATTGGGTGCTTCACATCTTGAATAGTATCTGTTTGTACAAATATCTGAGTTGTTGAGGCTTTGGAGAAACATTGCTATTAACACCAGAATTTTAAAAATTGTTTTGTATTACCAAGTCCTCTCTCAGAAGATTGAAGTCATTTTTCTGTGGTTACCACTGTCAGGATCTGTCATTGGTGTGGTCATGAAATTCACCAAATTTGAGGATACTTAAATGCTGCCACCGGGACATTTTGCTTTTTAAATTTCTCTTCTTGTTCATCAGGATGCTAAACATAATTGTAACTTCTTCTGTTGTTGATATTCTTGTAACTACTTCTGTTGCAGAGTAATTTATGTGGGTGTCATTCTTTCTCCAGCTTGACTTCATGTTTTTCAGATTTTTGTTGTTGGTATATTTCTCAGACAGGGTCTTGCTATGTAGTGCTGGCTGATCTGGAATTTACTTACTTAGCCCAGTCTGTCCTGGACTCAATGGCAATTGTACTGTCTTTGAAGGGTTTTGGATTTTAGGGTTAGTTTCCACATTTGTTATTGAGAAAAAAAGTTTTTTTCTTTCATACTCTTTCTTTGAACTGTGAAGTGAAAAGTGTGTTGTCCTTGTGTGATTTCTAGTTATATTTTTAACCCACAATCCTTATTCCATTTTTATCCCACTTGAATACCATATAATCAAAAGCATAGGTAATTGCAAGATTGGATAGATACTTTGTTAGTCAATTGTCTCTCTGCTGTGTGAGAGAACTTTCAGGGTGCATTCCCAGTTGTTGTCAATAACCTCTAAGACTAAGTTCTTTACTTCACTCAGAAAACTATGTGTAAGACTCAAGGTTTTACCTAATTTTTCTGAGTCCTCAGTTTTGTGAATAGTATTCCTTTGTATGTCTCCATGGTCATATCATCACCATTATGACCATAAAACCCACTTCTCTCAAGGTTAACAAAGGATTTTGAACCATTAGTAAAATACGTGTTCATTAATCAGCTTGAACATTTGTCTTCTATTTGTGTTTTTAACCTGCACTCTGCCTGATGGGCAGTGACATTTTCTGTGATTAGCCAGAGAAAGGCCTCTGAAACTCAGCTACTATATTTTTTAAGAAAGTTTGGAGTCTGATCTTGAAGACTCAGTCTATAAATTATGCTTTAGACAAAGCATACAAATAAAACTAGGGATAATGAAGAAGAGAACCAATGATCTGTTTCTGATAGTGTATCAGCAATGACTACCCATTCAGCATCAAAATTCCTATGTGAGTTGTACATTTGGATGGCAAATAATTATGTGATAACTAAAACATGAAGCATGCATTTGGAAGCCACAGCCTCATTTGAGATGTTTTTTAAAAGTTTATGGTAAATGAAGGCCTAGAAGAGAACCAAGAAGCCAACCCCCTTCCATGAGGCAGTGGCATACATAGACTGGGAGGAGAAAGAACCAAGAAGCCAACCTGCTCCTGTGAGCCATGGGCTATTGTGGGCTGAAAGAAGAAACAAGAAGCCAACCCCCTCTCATGTGTTAGTGGCACTTGTGGGCTGGGAGGAAAACCAAGAGGCCAGCAGTTTCCTATGAGACAGGCATGCAGCAGATAAGGAGAACCAAGAAGCCAACGCCCTCCCATGAACCAACTGACTATGAGACAAGAAGACCCACACTCCATTCCTCCCCCAACCCGCACCCTCATTGGCAGCTGACTGATTCAGAGTAACAAGCTGAAATGGTTCCTACTGAATTAAAAAAACAACTTAATTGCTTGTATTGTTTGTTTGACTTAGGAGTCCTAAAACCAGTGGTCTGAGCAACTATTTGGAGGATAACCGTGTACAGTATTGCAACTATAGGGGATTTCCTTCCGTCTTATTTTTGAGGTCCAATATTGTTCTCACTGTTTTGTTTAATTCTGTTTTATTATTGTGTTTTATTCCCTTTAAAACAAAATATGTATATATTCAGGAAAATACTGCATCTACACTGAAAAAAAAGGGGAACAGTTTATGATAAAAAATTTTTAAATCACAATAATAGTAGCTGTTGTGATTTGTGTTCAGATGCACCCCCTCCCCTCTAAGCTTCATGCAGCTGTGCAAGCAGTGGTTCAGTCTAGTATTTGTGATTGGTTCGTTGCCTAGCACTGGGATTTGCTATGTGAGTGCTGCACCTGCTCAGGGGCAGAGTTGGCATACAATATAAGGAAGGGAAGAAGGTGTGTTTTCTTCTCTTTTATGCCCTTTTGCTCTTGTCACTTGTGGCTCCATGAATGGCTGCCCCTCAGCCACGCCACCCTGCCTTGGAGTCAGCTGAATTTGGACTGAAACCTTCAAAAAAACTGTACACTAAATAAACCTTTCCTTCCCTAATTTTGGGAGTCAGGTATTTTGTCTCAGCAATGAGAAAAAAGTAACCAAGACAGAATTTGGTACCAGTGGAGTGAGATCGTTGCTGTGACTGTACCTGACTATGTGGTTCAAGAGCCTTTGGGAATGGCTTGTGGGAAGAGTTTGGAAAGGTTTGAAAATGTTGCCTGATGCACAGACCTGGAACAGTTTAGACTCTTCTGTAGGGGAGATTCTGGTCAGAACTCAGGAGACCAGAAGATTGATAGAAAGCCTGCCAGTAAAGATGAGGCTCCGGGGTGGGAGTGGGGTTCTGCCAGTAAGAAGAACTACATTGGTAGTTGGACTCCAGACCATGTGTGCAAAGTTTGTCTGCATTTTGTTCCTGTCCAGAGACTTTGCCTGAGATTGAGATTAAGGGTAGTAGACTGATTAATCTGGCAGAAGAAATTGCAAAGCAGTCAAATGAGGTGGTGGCATGGCTATTGTAGGGTGTTTTTAGCCAGGTTTATGTTGTGAATCAAGAGCAAAGAGCCCAGCAGGATAATTCAAAATGTTTGAGTTTGACCAGGAAGCTGTGAACTACCAAGATAGAGCTGAGACCTCGATTGCTGAGAAGGAACAGAGAAATAAAAAAGATAGCCTGGAACATTTTGGGAAGCAGAGGGTCTCCACCCTTTGCAGCCTCAAAACTGCAAAGTGAAAGATTTTGCTCTGAGGTGAAAGCCTCAGAGTGCCATGCTCCACAGTGTTTGCGGAGGCCACCAGAAGTTTGAAAATGGCGGCGGCCACACCAGGTTTCAGAATGAAGGTAGCATAGAGAAGCTGTTTCTCACAGTCAGGTTCAAACTGCTCTGCGATCCAGGCACTTGACCTCTACAGCGAAGAGAAAGGAAAGCCTGTCTACTGCTCCAGCTGGCAGCAGATCTTGGCATCATCCATGCAGCACTGGTTTTAGGTACATGGAGAATGCATGAGTTCTGATGTTAAGGTAGCTTCCACCCCAATTTTAGAGGGTCTGGGAGGTCAGGCAGTGCATCCCTGAGAGGGAAGGGTGTGAAGCTGTGAGTGTGAAGCCAAAGGGGCAGTGGAGAACCCAGAAGTTTGAAAAAGCCAGGAACATGGACCATCTAAGTAAAGCTGCAAGAATTAAGTAGAGCAGGCCTAACAGAGAAGCCATGGGAGCTAAAATTTCTGAAAGTGCCGTGAGTGTGGAGTCATTCAAGCCTTTGGAACTCATAACCAGATTGCTTCAGATGCTGAGTGTGGAACTCCAGGACTTAATGTTTGCCCTGCTAGAATTTAGACTTCCTTTAGTCCCAATGCTTTGTATCCTCATTTGTACCCTTTGGAATGGTAATGCTTATCTTGTGCCATTGTCTGTTGGAAATGTTTGACTTTGTTTTTATTTGTACAGAGGCATGTAGCTAAGAGTTTGCCTTAGAACTCAGAGGAGACTTTGGACTTGAACTTTTCAGCCATGTGAAACTGTTAGGACTTCGGCAACTCTTGGAGATGGACTAAATGTCTTTTGTATAAAGGATGTACATGAGTCTTTGGGGAACCAGGGGTTAAATGTTGTGCTTTGTCTACGGATGCCCCCACACCAAGCCTCATACAGCTGTGGAAGTGGCTCAATCTAGTGTTTGTGATCGGTTTGTTGTCTAGTGCTGTGGTTGGCAATGTGAGTGCTGCATCTACCCAGGGGCAGAGCTGGCATAAATATAAGGGAGAGAAGAAGGCACGTTTTCTTCTTTTTTTTTGCCCTTTTGCTCTTGTCGCTTGCGGCCATCATGAATGGCTTCCCCTGAGCCACACCACCCTGCCTTGGAGTCAGCTAAATATGGACTGAAACCTCCAAAAAACTAAGCTAAATAAACCTTCTCTTCCCTAATTTTGGGAGTCAGATATTTTATCTCAACAAGGAGAAAAAAGTAACCAAGACAGTAGCATAACGTTAGCTAGTAAGTTGTGTATAATTATCTCACAAGTACTAAGAATGCAAGATATGTGCAAAAGAAGTTTTCCAAATGATATTAACACAAACCTTCCTTTTCAATAAACTAAAAGAAACTTGTAAAATTCAGTTGTACTTTTTTCTTTTCCTTACCCCTGTTGCACTTTCCTTTTCAACAATCCCTTTCCATTTTCACAATATCTTTTGCACATTTTGAGCCACCTTTCCTCTTTCACTCTCTCACACCAGGGAGACAGTATGGTGTTTACATTCGTCACTCTGAGTTATTTTACTTCTGAGTCTGGTCTCAACTTGCATCTATTTATCTATAAATGGATGGAGTTTATCTTTCTTTAAGGCTGAGTAATACTCCATTACATAAAAAGACCACAACTCTTTTATCCATTTCTCTGTTGATGGGCATTTGTGTTGTTTTCAAGTTTTAGCTGTTATGAATTGTACTGCTGTAACCGTAGGTGCACTTCTACCATTATGGCATGATGTTTTTAATTCTTCTAGAAAGATACCCACAAGAGGAATAGCTAGGTAGAATGGGACCTGTAATACTACTTTTTGAGGAAACTATACTGATTTCCACAGTGAGTGAAGCAGTCTACACTCTCACCAGTAGTGGAAAAGAGGTCCTTTTTCACCACTATCCCTCCAGCAATTGTTAGTGGTTGATTTGATGATGATAGTCATTCTTTCTAGAGTAAGATAGAATTTCAGTTTTGTCTTCATTTGTATCTCTTGAAGGACCAGTGATGTTGAACATTTTCGTCATATATTTGTTTGCCATTTGTGCTTCTTTATCTGAGAAGTGCATATTCATTTTAGATGCCAATTTTTGGATTGGGTCATTGAATTTGTGTGGGGAGGTGTCCATTTTTTTCTATTGTGTCTTTGTTCTAGATATACATTCTTTGTCCAAGGGACAACTGGCTAAATATTTTTGCCACAGCTGGCTAAATTGCCTGTTTTACTGTTTTAGTGCTTTCTCTTGTTTTTAAAACATTTTCGTAAGATGACAACCAAGTTAACTGTTCACAGTATTTCTCATGCAAGCTGGGTTTTCTTCATGAAGTCTGTGCTTAATACCTATGTCTTCATGGTTTCTACCCCATTTCTCTTCCAGTATTTTTGATGTTTCTGTTTTAATATTTAGATTTTCAATCCATTTTGATTTTACTTTACAGTATGATGATAGACACACATCCAGTTTTTGTCTTTGGCATATGGAAAGCCAGTTTTTCCAGCACCATTTATTAGAGTGGCTATCTTTCTTCCAGTGAACATGTTCGGCCCCTTTGTCAAGGATAAGGTTACTATGTTTGGAGTTGTGTCTGAATCTTGTAATCTGTTCTAATGATCCTCATGTCTGTTCTTTTTTTGCCAGTACCATGCTTCTTTTGTCACAGTAGCTTTGTAGTAGAATTTCAAGTAAGGAATTGATGCCTCCTGCTTTGCCTTGGCTGCCCAGAATTGCTTTTGCTATTGTCAGTCTCTTCTATTCCCAAATGGAATTTTGGAATGTTTTCTCTAGTTCTTTGAGGTATGCTAATAGTATTTAATCAGGATTGCATTAAATCTGTATAACACTTTGGGGACCGTGACCATTTTCACTATGTGTGTTCTTCCTATCTATGAGCAAGTGATATCTTTCTATTTCTCATATCCTCTTCAGTCTTTTTTTCAGAGTATTATAATTTTGAATGTACAGATCTTTTACCACCTTTATTAGATTTATTCCCAAGTATTTCATTTTGGGAGATGCCATTGTGAAGGATGTGGTTTCCCTAATTTCTCTCACAGTGCTATGTTGTTTGTGAACAAAAAAGCTATTGGGTTTTCACTGTTGAGTTTTTATCCAGCTACACTACTCAATTTGATTATTAAATCTACAAATCTTTTGGTGGAGTTTTTGATTGCTTCCATATAGAGTATCATGTCATGCACAAATACTGATATTTTAATTTCTTCCTTTCCTATCTTCATTCCTTTTATTTCTCTCTCTTGTGTAATTGTCCAGTTAATATCTTCAGGGGTGGTGATAGTGGGCATCCTTGTCTTGTTCCTGATTTTAGAGTTCAAGCTTCCAATTCATGACCATGTATTATGATGTTACCTATTGGTTTATCATACATGGTTTTTACCAAATTGAGATAAAGACCACCTACTCCAAATTTCTGTAGGATTTTATCCTGAATGGGTGTTGAATTTGTCAAATATTTTTCTGCAACTATTGAGATTATCATGTGAGTTTTGTCTTTGACTTTGTTAATATCATGTATTATGTTTATTGATTCGTGTATGTTGAACCATCCCTGCATCCTTGGGATAATCCCTAATTTATTATGGTATATAATCTTGATAATTTGCTGCACTGTGCTTTCAAGTATTTATTGAGGATTTTTGAAGTTCACTAGGGAGATTGGCCTATAGTTTTCTTTTTCCTCTGGTTTTGGTATCAGCATAATACCTGCTTCCAAAACTACTGCCCTTTCAGTTTTAGAATGTGTCTCAGCATTGATGGCATTGGTTCTTGGTGAAATTTCTTGTAGAAATGAATCCATCAGGAACCATGCTTTCTTTGTTGGCAAAGTTTAATTACATTTTCATTGATTGATACCAGGTTATTTAGAATTTTGTAAATCAGTTTTGGCAATTCATGTAAGTATGGGAATCTGACTGTTTATGTTTTCCATCTGTAGCACTACAAGTTTTCAAATTAGTATTGCTGATCTGGATTTGTGTAGGATCCATTGTGATGTCCCCTTTTTTATTTCTAATTGCTTGTATTTGAGTTTTTTCTTTCCTCTTTTTGATAAATTTGGCTAAGGGATTGTCAATTTTATTTAACCTTTAAAAGAACCAACTCTTTGACTCATTCATTCTTTGTAATTTTCTTAGTGCACATTGTATTAATTTCTGCTTTCATTTTATAATTTCCTCGGTCCTATGAAGTTTGGGTTTGATTTGTTGTTTTTGTAGAAGTTTGTGGTTCAACATTAGATTATTTATTTGATAATTCATTACTATAAATTTCACTTATAGACTTCTTTCTTTGTGTCCTATAAGTTCTCATATGTTCTATCAGCATTATTGTTTAAGATACTGTTTAATATCTTCTTTAATTTCCTCTGTGACCCACTGATTTCTTCTGGAGAGTGTTGCTTAATTTCCATGTATTTATGTAGTTTTTGCAGTTTTTTTTTACTGATGATTTCCAACTTCATTGCACTATGCAAGGGATAGTGTCAATTCCTCTGTTTTTACTTAAGCATGTGTTTTTCAACTAGTATATGGTCTATTTTGGAGACCATTGTGCAACTGAAAAGAATATGTATTCTGATGTCATAAGGTGTAGACATCAACTAAGTCCTTTTGTTCACAGGTTTGGTTTAATTCTGGTATTATTATTCATGACTTTTTGTAGTCGATCTTCTTGTGAGAGTGGGTTATTAAGTTAGTCCCTCATTACAAATGTGTTAGTGCTTCTTTGATTTTTCATGTCTTTTAATATTTGTTTTATGCATTTGGATACACACATATTTAGCACATATGTATTTTGATTTTTACATTTTCTTGTAGTTTTCCCTTAAGCAGTATGTAGTAACTTTCTTTCCTTTGTTGATTTGCAATCTCATTATAACATTTCCTTGTCATGCCAGTATCTTATTTCTCCATTAATCCTGAAAGATAGTTTTGTTGAGTACATCAGTCTCACTGAAAGGATGTTTTGCTTTATGGCTTAAAATACCTCACTGCCAGCTTTCCTTGATTTGGGGGATTTTGTTATACACTCTGCTGGGCTTCTGATGTTTTACTTAGAGATTTTTTTTTTTCTCTAACCACTTTTACTATTCTATTCTTGTGTTATAATTCTGGAATCTTGATTATTGTATGCCTTTGTGTACATTTATTTTCATCATGGCTATATGGAGTTATATATGTTTCATTTATTTGTATGTCAAATTCTTTATCCATGCTTGAAATTTTCTGTCATTATTTCTGTGAAGAATTTTTTTATGACTTTTATGCTGCCTGACTGACTCCAATCAATCTTGTGTTTCTACTTGCTTCACCATGGGGATGGTCGATTGATTTTTCATGGTCTCTTGTTATTTTAAAAATACTCGCTTTTCATGATTGCTAGCCCAATCCTGTCTTCTAGATCTGATAGTCTGTCCTTGCTTTCATTTACTCTGTTGAATTTACTCTCAGTGCAGGTTTTCATCTCCTAGATTTGTGTTAGAATGTGTCTCATAGATTCCTTTTTTTTTTTTTTTTTTTATACCGGGGATTGAACTCACAACCTCGCACTTGCCAGGCAGGCGCTTAAGCCACTGAGCTAAATCCCCAGCCCATAGATTGCATTTCTTTCCTGTGTTGGGCATGTATGATTTCTGTCATTTTCCTGAACTCATTTATTGTTTTTTTTTTTTTTTTAAATCTATGTCTGGTTTAATGTCTTTCACTTTGATCATCATTTCCTTTTGTAGCTTAGAGGGTTTTTTCCTTTACCTTCATCCATTATGTTCTCAAATATGACGCTTTCTTTTTAGAAATTTTCAGTGGTTGGCTTCTGATTTTCTCTATCTCATTGTGCTCTGAATTTGTCCTGGATTTGTCCTGGTTTGGTGATCATATTGGGTTGGACTTTGCTTCTGCATTGTTTCATTTTACAATTTTTTTTTCCTTTATGTGTTCACAATTCTACATTTCTTATGGTAGACATCTTTATCGCTAGCATTGAGATTTTCGTAGGAAATGTCTTGCTCAGGGCTGGCTTCTCTATATAGGTGTTTCTTGGTCTTTGTGCTTATTCTAAAAACCTATCCTCCCATTGTATTAAGGATGAGAAGTTACTGTACATTTGGCTCAGCATTCAATGCTTTGGTACTGGACTATTGTGATGAAGGGAACTAACTACCCCAAAGCCACATGTTTATTATATACATTCAGCGACTTAATGTTACATGATACCTCCTTGCCTAGTAGTCTGCATGTATGGCAAACTAAGGCTTGATGTTTTGGGGCCTGGAGTCACTTGTTTTTTGTGATCATCCTGGGCAATCTTTGTTCTCTGACACAGCTTGTCTCTCCCCTACAAGTCTAGTCAGATTTCAGCTTCAGCTGCTGCCAATGGCTGGGCAAGCATCTGTGCCCCTTCTGATGCCTGTCTGGTTTTGCTATGGTTCTCACCTGGGCTGGAGCTACATTTGCTAACCCACATAGGCTGAGTGGTCATATCCTCACTTGAGATACTTATGAGTCAGTGTGGTTCATGATATCATAAGTCTCAGTCTTCCTCCTCAATGTATCTGTCTGATGATTTAGGAGGTGATGAATTTTGAGGATGTGGCTGTGAACTTCACCGTGGAGGAGTGGGTGTTGCTGGATCCCTCCCAAAAGAAGCTTTATAGAGATGTGATGTGGGAAAATTTTCAGAACATGATTGCTATAGGTAAGAAAAGTATCATTTTCTCTATAGTATCTAAGAAAATAGGGTGTTGCACATCAATACAGTTTCTTTAATTGTGATATACAGATACTTTAATGCAATTTCCATTTATGATTGCATTATGTTGTCAATCTAACTGGCATGTATTAATTTTTAAGCAATATAGTTCATTATAATTCTGTTTGTACACCCTAGGAAAAAATTGGAATGAACAGCAATTTGAACATGAATACAAAGAGTACAAGAGAAATATAAGGTAATTTTCATTTTGAAATTGTGAATGTTCCTGAAGAGTCAGGGTGTGAACAGAAATAGTAAAACCAAGCCTACTGTTCCTGAGATACCATGTTCAAAATTTTCAGTCTCATAAAATTTCTCTGTAATGCATACATGTTGAATAGCTGTACTGTGAAGATTGAATAGTTGAAATACTCCAATATCTGCAACTTAGGTAGTACTGACACTATGCTACAACAAATGACCATCTCTGATGTATAAGAATCAAATTATTTTCCACACTGAAGAATACTAAACTGTTTTGTTATGAAATTTCACAGAAATATTTAATACAGCTTAATATAAAACATACTTTGTATTTGGACTAAAATTCAAGTTCAGGATATGTAATTATGGATACATAATTAGTATGTTGTAAAGACTATCCTCGTGAAACAAATTGTGTAAACAATGCTATCTTTATTTAAAAGTAGTAAATGCATTTAATATTTGCCTAATTGTTAATCATGAAGAAAAGCAAATGAATACCATGACTTTGATAAATAGCTCTTTTTGGAAAATCCTCCATACTATTCAGTGCACTCATGTTCCTATTAGGATACACTATCCCATATTCTTGGTGGGCAATTCATAAATCATAACATTTAATGCAAATGTGCATAGAGATTTTTGGAAAAAGTGAAAAGAGAAATTTCATTTTGCTTGGAATGGTGGTACATACCTACTTTTCCAGCTCTCAGGACATTGATATAGGAGGATTGCCATGAGGTAGCAGTCAGACTGGACTGCATAGAGAGTCAATACTACTTGGGACTATATAAAGAGTTGATGTCTACAACAACATAGAAACTCTGTTTTATCCAGCTATACTTCTCCTGGGTATCTTCGGTATCTCAACGGTAAAGTGATTATATTATAATAATACCTACATGCCTATCTTTGTATCAGCACAGTGTACAATAGCTAAGCTCAGGAAATATCCCACATGCTCTTTCACAGACGAATACTTTAAGGCAATTGAGTGCCTCTACATGAATTTAACATGTTCTGAATCTTAGCAGTATTTGAAACTAATAGGAAAGATATACATTCTGTTCAACCTAGGTTAGAAAGTTTGATGAGACTATGTTAAAATTAAAAAAAAAATTAAGCCTGGGTTATAGCTCAGTGCTACAACTCTGGAATCTGTGTCCAACACTGAGTGAAATGTGGTGTGTCTATATAATAGAAAAATACTCAGCCATGGAGAACAGTGAAATGATACCACTTAACAAAAGGTGGATGAATTCTTTAATCCTAATATTATGCTTAATATGTGAGACAGAAATACCACTACATGTTAACCTTTGTATGAAAATCCAAAAATATGAATTAAGGGGAAAAAGAAAGGGCAGAAAAGAAAGCAGTAGGTAGTTTAAAGCATGTTGACAGATTCATTGGAAGACAGTGGCTATTGAGTCGTGGAGGAAAGAGTATCAAAAGTGGCCCACGTATGATTATATATATATGAATTACTAAAATTGAAAATGTTGTATATTGCAGTCATCTGAATTATAATCTCAAAAATGTACATTATGCTTTCAGTATATGTGTTTTTTGATCTACTATTCAGAGCATACAGTAAATTCATGATCAAGTATTATTAGCAGGCAACAAATCTGATCTCCTCATGATAAATCATTAATAAAAAGGTGTTAAAATGTGGGTGATTGTATTCTTTTATTTTTCTTTTACAGAATGGAAGAAGTTAAATGCCTACAATATAAATTAGGATATCTGCATGAAGAAATGAGATTTTGGACTCCAGGTATTAATATGAACATGAAACCATTTGGTACAAAACCATTTGTACCATATGCTTGCAGAAAACCCATAATTGGTAAATTATTGCCAAAAGTTCCCATCATAGCTAACACTGGACTCAAACCACATGAGTGTCAAGGATTTGAAGATGGAACGACTTGCACAGACATCTACTGCCTTCCCAAGCATGCCTACAAAATCCCTAGAGAAAACAAGCAAAGTTTTAAGTGCTACTTTGATCTTCTTGAGAGACACAGTGCTGAAGAGGAGGTCTTTGAGCAAGATGTGGAAGCTTTCAATAAAGCCAACTATGTTCAGATAGGGGAAAGAAATCCTAGTGTGAATAACTATGTATGTATACCATATGGAAAAGATTTTATTTCTCAGCATGATATTCAGATACATGAAAAAGCTAATACTATAGAAAATCACTATATGAGTAAACATTGTGAGGCAGTATTCAGTAATAACATATCATTTTTGAAATGCAAAGAAATTCACAGTATGAAGAAACAGTATGTATGTAAGCAATGTATGAAATCCTTCAATACACACAGAGCTTGCAAAAGACATGAAAGAATTCACTCTGGAGAGAAATCCTATGTATGTAAACAATGTGGGAAGGCCTTTAGCACACACAAGTATTATCAAATACATGAAAGAATTCACACTGGAGAGAAACCATATATATGTGACCAATGTGGAAAAGCGTTTAAATCCCAAAGTGAACGTAAACTGCATCAAAGAACTCACACTGGAGAAATACTCTATGTATGTGACCAATGTGGAAAAACACTTAAATCCCCTAGTGGATATAGAATACATAAGAAAGCTCACACTGGAAAGAAACCCTATGCATGTAAACAGTGTGGGAAAGCCTACATCACAGTCAGTCAGTGTAAAAGACATGAAAGAACTCACTCTGGAGAGAAACCCTATGTATGTAACCAATGTGGGAAAGCATTTAATTCACAAAGTGTATGTAAAGTACATCAAAGAATTCACACTGGAGAGAAACCGTATGTTTGTAAACAATGCGGGAAAGCGTACAGCACACACAGTCACTGGAAAACACATGAAAGAACTCACTCTGGGGAGAAACCGTATGTATGTAACCAATGTGGAAAAGCATTTATTTCCCAAAGTAAATGTAAACTACATCAAAGAACTCACACTGGAGAAATACAATATGTATGTAACCAATGTGGAAAAGTATTTAAATCCCGAAGTGGATATAGTTTACATCAAAAAACTCATACTGGAGAGAAACCCTATGTGTGTAATCAGTGTGGAAAAGCCTACACTACAAACAGTCAATGTAAAAGACATGAAAGCACTCATTCTGGGGAGAAACCCTATGTATGTAACCAATGTGGGAAAGCATTTAATTCACAAAGTGTATATAAAATTCATCAAAGGATTCACACTGGAGAGAAACCTTATGTATGTAACCAATGCGGGAAAGCCTATAGCACACACAGTCACTGGAAAACACATGAAAGAACTCACTCTGGGGAGAAACCATATGTATGTAACCAATGTGGGAAAGCATTTATTTCCCAAAGCAAATGTAAAATACATCAAAGAACTCACACTGGAGAGAAACCCTATATATGTAATCAGTGTGGAAAAGCCTTCACAAGACACAGTCATTGTAAAACACATGAAAGGACTCACTATGAGGAGAAACCCTAAATATGTAACCATTTATAGCACACACAATCACTAAAAGACATGAAAGAACTCACATTGAAGAGAAACTACGTATGTAACGAGGGTTTGAAAGCTTTCACCAGACAAACTTATTGTAACACACAAGAAGCCATTTTAGGGAGAATGCTTATGTATGTAATGTGGGAAAACTTTTCACCAGACATAGTTGGTATAAAAGACATGTGAGTACTCACAGTAGGTAGAAACCATATATATGGAAATTTTCAATAGAAATGTTAAAAATATGAAAGACACAAATCTGAGGAGAAACTATGTATGTAAGCAATGTGGGAATGATCTCAGCTGATCCAGTGATTTCCAAAGACGTGAAAGTTCTCTGAGGGTACAAAGCTTATGTATTTAAGTTGTTCGAAAATTCATAAACTACACCTGTATTATAAAGTTTGTAAAAAAAAAAAAATGGACAGAAGCCTTCAGTGATCTGGTAATCACCACAGACTTGTGTAGTCACTTAAACATTTAAAGCCATTGGAAAGAAATCATTGTAAGGAGTTGAAGGAATCTTTGATTACATAGAGATATCACTATATAAAATGAAGGGGTAAGTAATGAAAATCTCAACATCTGTGAACAATGGGAAAGATTTTGTTTTTTAGTGCATTCAAATATGAAAGAATTATACAAGCAAACCACATGCATGTAGTTACTGTAGCAAACTAGTTTTTCCACTTTGCATTACATAAAAGTTTATACTAGAGAGAAACCTTATGTGGGTAGTTTTATAAAGCATTTTGTAATTTCTGTAAGTGCAGAAAATACGCATCCACACAAAGGGAGAGTATAAGTAGAGGATTTGAGTTGTCCCCATTTTAACATGGCCTTTCATGCATACACTGCATTTCATACTGGAGAAATAAATATATTTTGGGGGATATCTCTTTTGTCATCTTGCTTCCTTTCATATTCCAAAAATCTTTGTCATAAATAAAATATTGCATATTGGATTAAATTCCAATGAATGTACTCAGGTTTATCTCAGTTTGAAAATCCTTTGAATATTTCTCGTACAATGCAAATATGTGTAAGTAAATCATGTGCAAATGGGATATCCATTTTCTATAAAATAAAGCAAAAGGAGATAAATTTAAATTATAAATACAGTAAACTCATTGTTGAAGTAGATCTCTGGGGTAGATATTTATAAGTTGCCTTTTGAGTATAAATGTACAAAATGTATATGTTGTAAGGAATTGCGTGTGTTATTGACTGTACTGAAATCATGTCATAGTTTATTTTGTATGATGATGTATCTACAGATGTGTTTATGTTGTTTACATACTAGGAGGATTAGAAGTTTTGTGGGTCTTTTTGTTTTGTTTTGTTTTTAGTAATGTGAGTTAACATGACCCCAAAACTTAAGTATTTTGTAAATTTTTCTCATCTTGTACTGCTTTCCATTTACCTGCTTTGTACACCAAGTCAATTTTTTAAAAATTTGACATTGAAATGGTTTATGATGTTTTCAACATATTAATCTCTTTTCAGCCAACTTACAGATTAATGCATATGATTTCTGTTTGAAGATGTTGAGACTTGCTGCTGCTTGTGATACCCTCAGGCCATCATTAGTATTTTATTCCTTCTCAAAAATCAAGATCTCTTCTGCTCTGTCTTTGCAGTCCACTGCTTTAGTGGAGTTTCCCTTGTAGCCAAACTCACAAAGTTTAAAACATTCTGCTGGGATCTTTGTTTTTGAGAATCAAGAGCTAAAAATCACCAACAATAGCCATGCCACAACCTCAACATTAGACTGCCTTGAAATTTCTTCTGCCAGATTCATTAGTTTGCTGTCATCAGTTTAGTCTCAGGCAAAGTCTCCAGACATGAGCAAAAATGAAGACAAACTTTTTGTCAAGCCACAATATACAGTCTCGAGTCCAGCAACTTACGTAGCCCTTCAGAACAGAAACCTCCCAAGCCTGGTCTTTACCAGAAAGATTTGTATCAGCTCTTTGGTCTTCTGAGCACTGCCCACAATCTCCTATGCAGAACTGCCTGATATTCCAGCTGTACTCTTTCACATAACATCCCAAAACTTTTCCCACAAGCCATTCCCAAAGGCTTTTGAACAACATAACCAGGTAGTCACAGCAACAAAACCACTTCTCTGGTACCAAATTCTGCCTTTTCTCTAATTGCTTAGACAAAATCCTTGATGACCAAAGTTAGAGAAAACATTTATTTAGTTCACAATTTGTGGAGGTTTCAGTCCATAATCAGCTGGCTCTGAGGCAGGGTGGTATGGCAAAGGGGGAAGCATTTGTAGTGACAAAAGTCAGCAAAGGCAACAAGAGCAAAAGGGAGAGGAGCAAATCTCTTCTGTTACATTGTATGTGGACTAGTCACCCTACAGCAGGTGAAACACTGAGACCCCAACCCCAGCCACTAGACAATAAACCCAAACACACTACAATCAGCTGCCTCCATATACCCCACTCGCCATGACCACAAGAGGGTTTGGTGACACATCCAGATACAAATCATAAGAGCATGTAAAATCAACAATCTCACAGAAGCAGAGAGTGTAAGTTGTTCAAAGCAAAAGCACAATGTTTCCCATGTACAGTACAAAATAATGCTGCAGATGACATAGGACCATGATAGATACAGTGAGCCATAGATCATTAGAATTTTCTAAGAGGGTGGTTCTTTGTGTTTTCTCCATATATCTGTAATTATTTCACAATGCAAACAGCACTTCCATTGTACACTTCCATTATTTGTAACTTTAATATTTTTGTGTAAATACAAAATTTTCAAATTAAAACAAATTAATATGATTGTAGGTCCATGATGCCCCCAGAATCTTTCCTTTTTTCAACTATTACAGTCAATTTAGCATGTACTGTATTTCTGAAAGGATTTAATAGTTTGATGAAATTTATACTCAAGTCATTGGAAAGGTAAAATGAGCTCTTTGAGGATATAAATTGGGAAACAATTTGTGGGGAACAGCTGAGCTGGAGATTCATGACACATTCTGGGTTAGAGCAAGGCCAGTCCCAAGAAAATGGAGCACCAAAGGCAAGACTTGGTAACAAGTGGGGACTAAAGCAAAGCCCATCCAGCAAGTGTCTCACCTTGGTGTTGACCTTGGTGTTCCTCCCTTTTGACTATAGCGCTGTTAGCTCTGAGAATGTTTCACTTTCAGTCTTCGCAAATCCCAGAACTTGCACTTTTCACTCTATTGGTGTCTTGTCTTCTTTTTATCACATACAAAGACAGACCAAGCTGGCTTTATCAGAGAGGTCATGCCCCACCCAGTCCCAGGTTTTCTTTGAATATGTTTCTAGATTTTTTCTTGGTCTGCTGTCCACCTCTCTCAGGACCCTGCTGGCTGCACAGGTCATAGAAACAATTTTAGCAGAACTTAAGTTCAGGCCTTCATGACAGAAAAATATACTTATGTTCAGAAATTTTTTCATTAGGAAATCACTTAAGATTAATTTATTTCACTTAAATTTATGTTTTCACAGTGTGTCCATTTCCTTCAAATGTCTTAAAATCATCCTTTATAGCCACGTTATATTCTATTATTTACTGTTTGCGTATTTATATATAACAAACATGAACAATAATAGTAATTATAGTCATAATGCAGATGGGGAAAGGGCACCTTCCTATAGAGGGAGTGTGAAGGATGTGAAGTATATGTTATGTACAGATATATTCTCTATAAGATAACTGCAAACGTACTCCCAATGTGTATTAATAAATTAATAAAAATATTTTTATTTAGAGATATTTTGTTCATTTTACTGCTTCCTAATGATTTTTCAGCAGAGGTATTGAAAGTATTGTGTAATACCTATGAGTCTCTGGGAACCGACTTGCATCCTGCTACTTTTTGTAATTTTGAATTTCACGCAAAGATCTACTTTGTCGTAAGGGCCAACTGAGTGTACTGACACTGAGTAATTTAAGCAGCAATGCACTACATAAACTTCCATTGGTTACTGTTATGGTTTGTGTCTTGATGCCACCCCAAAGCCTCTTGTTGTCATGGTGAGTAGGCTTTTCAAAGGTTGCAGAATCTAGGATTTGTGCTTGGATCATTGTCTAGCCCTAGGATTGGCAGTGTGAGTGCTATACCTGCACTGGCACAAGTAACAAAAATACAATATAAAGCAGAGAAAGAGGTGTGCTTTCCCGTTTTTGCTATTGGTCCCTTTATTATCTGCTGCCACTATGATTGGCTGTACTTTAGACATGCCACCCTACCTTAGAGCCAGTTGAGTATGGACTGAATCCTCCATAAACTGTAAACCAAATAAACATTTTATTCCTTAATTTTGGGTGTTGGCTATTTTGTCCCAGCAATGGGAGAAAAGTAACCAGGACAGTTACCACAGCAATGTGAAGGACAGCATGAAGGTATATAGGTATACACATGCACTGGGATGTGTACATCATTCAAATTGAACAAATTGAAATATAATTATTTTGGTCCCTTATAGCATAGCTATAAGAAAGTATACCAAAAAGTGTTTCTAAAAACTGACTTACTGCACAGTAGCCAACTAATCAAAATACTGTGTTTCACTCTATGAAACAGTTGTTTTCACAGTGGTGAAGGCTAGCAAATACAGCCCTAAGGGACTGGCACTTTCAATATCAAAAGGAATATTGTTTGTAGATGATGAGGCATCTTATATGGTAAGATAGTGGACATGGTGTTTTTGTCTTCTTTCTAAAGTGCCTATATCATTACTGAGATTCTTACCTCCTTGCATTATAATTCCCAAGTCACCAACTTACCATACCATCACCTTAGGTATAAATAAGATTCCAAAATATATATTTTGGGGTACCTGGGAATTCAGATCATCAGAGCCATTGTATGCGGTTACACGTGTGTTGAACAGTGTTGAGAACTGCATGAGTCTTTGTTTCCCCAATAATTTATATGCCTATATACAATACAGACTTAGAAATTCTTAGAGTATAATGCTTAGCAAAAGTTTTGCACTTCATTTTCAGAAAAAATCATGTAATTGTAGATATTATGAACTAAATCAAATCGCTCACTAAAAGCCCTCTGAGCTGCTGGCTGAATGAGGTTTGTAGAGTGAATAAATGTTTGAGAGTAAGGAAGTCAGGACCATGCACTTGCCAGAAATGTGCTGTGCTACTGAGCTGTACCCATAGCCCTATATTTCCCTTTTGAATGTTCTCCATTCACAGAGTACCTGATTCTCTCTCTCCCTCCCTCTCACTCTCTCTGTTTCTCACTTTTCAGTTACTTCACCTTCAAATAAACCATATTCTATTATATTTTAATAAAAGTATCACTTTCAAAATTCACAAAGCTGTCTCTAGTGTAAGGTGATGGCAGTGACTATTCTTTGGAGGTATGTTGTGATAGAGTGTATTTTTTTCTGTCTCCTCCCTCATTTTCTACTTCCTGCCTGTTATGAATTGGACAGCTTTTTCCACAGCAGGCCCTTCCATCTGGGTCACTACTTAAAACCTCTACAAACTGTGACTCAAACCTTTCCCTTTTATTTTTATTTTTTAAATTTTTTTTTATTTTGAAGGTAGTAAAATACAACAGCACAAGACAGAACAAAGCCAATTGATACAATGCAGTGAAATTGGTACGGAACGTCACACCAGGTTACCAGGATAACAGTAATAGGTATGAAAGTATATCTCGTTATCTTCACAATAGTTGTCCTTTCAATCAGGTATAGCAAAATCAAACCAAGTACAGAACCGTATAGAACTTATCAAAACAGAATATTGAATAGAGCAGTACAGTTAATCAGAACAAAACAAAACAGTGATAACGTTATTTGCTTTCAAAGAGGTGGTAGAAGCAAATTCCCCATATTTGCTATATTGCAAATCTCCCAAGAGATGTTCAGGCCTCTGGCTCCCATTTGCTAATGGGGGGAGGGGGAGATGGGATGTTTGATTCTCACCCTGCGTGCTGGTAGGCTCACAGCTGCTTACCAAGGAGGCAAGCTGGTTGCTTGGTTTGCGAGAGCCCTAAGTTCCAACATGGCGGGATCTTGGGAGACACTGGCTGGTTCTCCCCCTGGGGCGCCTGCCTCTTAACCTTTCCCTTTTAAATTTTGGATGTTGGGCATTGTGTCTCATTGACCATGATGCAAAAGGGCAAGGATATTGTTGGTGCTGATAGAATAGGTTGGCATCATCTATGGTGTTCCGGTTTTGTGATTATGCACAATGCAAGAGTTAGGGGATATGGAATGTTCCACTGGGATTTCAGAGAGGGTGAGGCTAGACAATGTGCTCACAAGAAGGCTGTGTATAAAGGTGTGAAAATGAACGTGAAAGTGCAACAGAGACCTCAAAAATTTGGAAAGGACAGAAATATAGACACTCTGAAGGAAATTGAAAGAAGTGAAAAAACCTGACTCGAGACAGATTCACCAGGGCTACACCAGTATCAAAGAAGAAGCTATAGGCATTAATGTTGCCCTCTTACTTTCTTCCCATTTGTTTTTATCACTCCATTATTCATTTTTGATGGTAATATTGACACTGTTACTGAATATCAACAATATTTAACCATCCTTTGTATTTTTTCTGAGCTCACAGTTGTTTTTCCTGATTTTCTAAGACATGAGGGCATGGCTGAGATTACACTGCAGCTCATCAGCCCTTATTCTCCCACTCTATACATGTGCTCCAGGCCCCTCTCTGAAATGAAGGGCTACAAGAACTGGGCCTTTTACTAAAATTACATATCTCACAATGCTATCCATAGTACCATGTGACATGGAGGGGACTCCTATAGTGAAATCACACTTGCCTTCCAGGTGATCTGCAATGTGGACAGAGATAGCTGCTTCACATCACCTTGGTCATGATTATGAGTGACTCTACAGCGAGGAACATGACCTATTTCATCAGTACCACATTGCTCTTCCAGGATATGGTTACTGATTTTCATACAGGGTTATTTTCTGTCCTCTGGGGACTCATCATGCGAATTAGAGGCCTCGAAAAATAGACGGGAGACTGTTGAACTGGCAGAGGATGGAGGTGGAGGTGAAAAGGGCCTGGTCCTGAACTCATAGACACAGTTTAGCTAAGGCCTCCCCCTTCTCATAAGGAGAATCTGTGGTACTCTCAAATACATGCATAGGAGCCTCTTCTCTGAGGGAAGATCTGACCCTCTTTTGCCTAATAAGATTATGGAACTGAAACAAATTTTAAACATTAAGAATAATCATGAGGGGCCGGGGACTTAGCTCAGTGGCTTACATGCCTGCCTGGCAAGTACAAGGTCGTGAGTTCGATCCCTGGTACCAAAAAAAAAAAAGACTAATCATGTGTCTCCACACATGGTCATGTGATCTGCTAAAGGCCTCTTTCTCTACTCATAGAATTTATGAGGACCTACATAGCCTCTTCAGTTCATTCAGGAAGCAATGCCTATGTTCAATATACTATTCTACAAAGTGAGAGTTAAGTACTGGGTACATGTGAAGATCCATGCACTCACAGAAATTACATTCTAGAGACATAGAGGTAAAGTGTGCAAAGATTAAGGTAAGTGGTTAGATAAACTGTATGTTATATGAGACCATGGTGAATATTATAGGAATAATTAAGAAGAGGAAAGGGGATTGAAAAAATTGAGATATTTCCATTATTAACAGAATGGTCAAGGAAAGTTTGCTATAAAAATTTACATTGAACTAACAAAGGAATGAGGCATTAAATATTTGAGGATTGAGTGATGTGGGTCACCAAAGCCCTGAGTACAAAGAGTCTGATGCAGGAAGATGTCAGACAATTATATGAATCTCTAGAGGATGTGCTGGCATGGCTGGAGTAGAGTAAGTACAAGACAGAATGAGAAGAGCCAGGGAGGCCACATCAGAGTAGCAATGTGTGCCAGAAACAAACTTAGGCTTTTAGTCTGAATAAGATCAAAGGTTTCTGAATTGGTTACAGTAAAATATTCACATGATGTCAGGCTCTCCCAAGGAAAATGGACTGTGCATGGCTATAACAGAATAAGGAACAAAGCAATGGAATATTTCTAACAAAGAGGAATGGTGGCTCACACTAGTTTGGTGGTTGTGGTGATCTAGTGTGGCAAGCAAGGGTCACACACAGTGATGCTGGTCTTCTAAAATGGTAAATAGCATATGTAAATCCCTATTCTGAGAGCTTCTTGTCACAATATTCAACTAAAATAATGAGGGAACTGCAATATACAGGAAAAAGCAGAAAATTTACATTTAATTAGTTGTTTTCCAGACATTTCACTGTAAGAAAATAACTTTCATGGAATCCTGTCATTTCAATAAATAGTAATACTTGCATGTTTAAATTCAGATGCAATATCTTAGAATTTTCCTGTTTCTTATTCAGTAGTAATCAAAGAAGGAAAGCAAGGACTCTCTTGTTTTAAATTTAGATGCTTGATTTGAGTATATTGATATTACCCAACCCATTTACTGTTGGTATACAGTGCAGGGACAAACTGTAGTGTGGAGCAGAGTTGGAAGCCCAGTGTTTGAAGCCAAAATGTATCTTTTTTTTTTTTTTTTTGGTAATGGGGATCGAACTCACAACCTTGTACTTGCAAAGCAGGCGCTTATGCCGCTGAGCTAAATCCCTGGCCCACCAAGATGTATCTTGAGCCTTATGTGGAAAGACCATGACCATCCTCTCAAGGCCTCCTGAGCTGCAGACCTAATTGATGTCTTGTTTCCATCTACTCAGAATGAATCTAGGAGTGTTGACAGCCCCAAGTGTGGAGCAGAGGAAAGTAGGTGGTACATGTGACTATTGTGTTGAGATTTTTGTCCTTTCAGTGGGACTCACTGGGTACCATGGGCTTTTCCCTAGAAATTTGTTTTGTATGCAAAGTGTTGCTGCAGGCATGTGGGAGACAACTTGAGTGACTCACTTTGAATGTAGAACAATTGCTGCAACTTTGATTATATGGAGACTTATTTCCTTATACTGATATGTACAAAACTGACTATGATATTTCCTTCTCTCTTCAATTGGCTGTAAGCATTGCAAATAAGGCCAGCTGAGGTATTGGTATGTAATCTCTAAAGCCATCAGACAGTCTCCTGTTTCCTTGCAGAGTGTTCTCTATAGAAGATATAGGCACAGCAGAATGGTAGAGCCAGTCAGCTCCAGGAAGGCAACTGGGTATGAGCCTCAAAGTAAAGAGGCTATGACTCCTCAGGGTACAAAAGTTTACATATCAGAAACCAAAGCAACAGCTTCCTAAAACAATAATTCAATTACTAACTTAATTGAATTATGCATATTGATCCTTCTGCATATCTTTATCTCTACATCTTGCAAAGATGCTTTTCTCCATACCTGGCTAGCCAGCTCAAGTTACTCATGTAGTTCCTACCATCCTCACTGTCACTCATATTTGAGCCACCCCCTTCTTCACAGAATAATAAATTCTGGGAGAGGTCTAGGATGAGGGACTTTGTCCACACATACTCATGACTTAGGACCCCTTGGCTGCCCTTAACTTTGAATGTGAATCACCATCCGTTTGCATTGGAGGTGGTAGATTGGAATTAACTTGCTGAGATTCCAATAACATCTCAATGGGATTATAAATATAACTTTTTAGATTGTGAGGAAGACTGGAAAAGGGATTACAATATTTGGATGACTGTACACAATATTTGGGATTACAATAGTCAAACTGAAATATGTTCATATACAGAAAATCAATGAAGAGTGACTATACACAAGTGTGTATAGAGAAAACACACTTGTATAGTTTTCTAAGGAGAGATTACACACATTTGGCATATTGTTAAAACGCTTATTAATTTTATTAGTGTCTTAGAGTAGGCACAAAATACCTGACATACAGAATTTAAGAATAAAAGATACGTTAGATCAGTGTTTCAGAGCTTAAAATCAGTTATCATTTGAGGTTAAAGGAGACATTTTAGAGTGGAAACACATGAGCAAAGAAAGGTAAAGAGAATATAAGAACTGGAAAGTACAGAGAAAAAAATGCCAGAGAGGATGTAGGAGGGAAAGAAATGGTCCCAAATGTCACACCTTCATGACTCCACATGACATGTGACAAAGTGTATCCCTGTTATCCTACAAACCTCTCGTGCAAAACAAAACATTAATCAAGAGGATCACATGATTCCAGGTGACTCTTTACATCTAGTAATAGTAATGTGTTGAAAGATGGAGAGACAACTGCAGGAAAAGAAAGCTTACAGAAAATCTCAAGTCTTTAACTTTGCCTGCCTTGACACAATAAAATGCATTTATTCAATTATTGTATTCCCTTTTTGACATTTATTTATGTACTTCATAAAAATAGGTGAATTCAGGGCTGGGGATTTAACTCAGTGGCATAAGTGCCTGCCTGGCAAGCTCAAGGCTATGAGTTCAATACCCAGTAAAAAAAAAAAAAAAAGGGGGTGAATTCAGACATACAGTGTGAGGAAGTTTTCTCCATAAAGCAAACTACTTTATTGTGAAATTTACCTTTCACAATTTCAAGTCCACCCCCCATTCATTGTGTTTTGGCCTTTCCCTGAACTTATGTTCTCTCACAGGGATTGCTCCATGATATTTTAGCTCTGGAACAGTTTTAACACACTTGTGACCCCATTTTGAGGGGCTACCCACAGGAAAAGTCTGCTGAGGCTACTAAGAAGACTGGAGGAGCTAGATTTGGTGGTATATGCCATTAATCCCAGACTTGAACTGTCTCATGAAGGAGGATCGCAGAGAGTTCAAGGCCAGTTTGGACTATGTACTGAGATCTAAAACAAACTAAATTAAACAGCCAGACCTTGTTGTATAAAAGGCAGAGGCAGCTCTACAAAGCTGGAAATAAATACTGCTTACGGGAAAACTAGGGCAGGTTCATATTATGAAAGAGAAACTGGTCTTGTTGGCTGAGTTACAAGGTACAATCTGACCTCCATTTACACATGTAGGTATTCACATTTTTTGTCAGTCTCAGTTTAGAGGGCATTCCAAGGAGCAGGAACAAATCAGTGTTGAGGGGTGGGCTCTGTGGACTATCCAGTCAGGTGGGACCAGGGAAGAGGTCTCTGTTTCCCAGCGCCCAAGTCCAGAGACTGAGCACATAACTAAGAGTCCACCGAGCTGGTTAGACTTTGTTCCTTTTCGGTTTCTACAAGCTACAGGCTGTAGAAGAAGAACCATGGGGAGAACCTCAAGCCACACAATGATAAGGCTATGGTGTGGGAGCCCTGAGATGGATGGCAGGGGATAGTTCTGAGGTGCAGATGGAAGAGGTAGGAACAGCAATGGTGAGCTAGAGGCACTCTGCCCACTCTGCCCAGGAGTGTGGGCTCCCTGTGTCTGTAGTGCTGTGTATAGTGAGATCCTGCTGCTCTGGCTGACACAGATACATTTTGAGTAATCAACACACTGTTTTCCAAATGTCATGTTTCCAGACCACACAGCAGCCTCAGGAACCTCAGCCCACAACTGCCTCATCAACTGTACAAAGAGAATGAAAGTAGTAGACAGAAACTGTTAGGAGAAGAGATAAACTGGGGAAGCTGTGGTGCACTGCTTCCCTGATCTCATTCCTTGATTTTTGTATTGTACAGAATATTGGATACTGGACTTTTCTTCTGAACTAGATTCCCTACAGTCTTGAATAATGTCTTTTTTAAATTTTGAGACCAGATCTCACTATGTTACCTAGGCTGCACTGAATCTTTTTGTTTGTTTGTTTTTGTTTTTTGACTGTTGAGATAGGATCTTGCTATGTACCATAGGCTGCCTTGAACTCATTATACAACCCAGGCTGGACTCAAAGTCTGAGTGATCCTTTTGCCTAGGACTTGCAAGTGCTGTTAGTTACAAACATCACCAACATGTGTGGCCTACAGTGACTTTTGATGTCACTGTCTCCTGGAGAGCTGAGGTGATGGACATGTACTACCATGCCTCAATTAGATGGAGGTGTTTTATCAACATCATTTCTTTGTTTTATTTTGATTTGTTTGTCTTTAATCACCACTGTTAACCACCATTACAGTGTTTGGTTAAATGAAATTTCAGTGAGGCAACGTGGTACTCAACTTGCATGTCAGTCTCTTGGTACCCAGAGGCCTGAGAATTGCAATACCAATGACAACCTGGACAGTGAAGCAAGACCCTGTAGAACATAAAGTAAAAATAATGGGGCTTGATATCCAATCTAAAGTAATGTGAGTAACTTTCAGAAGGCCCTGTATTCAATATCTAGTACTGACCTACTAAGAAGAAAAGAGGCATTCAATTAAACATTTACTTCAATTTTTGCATTTCATGGTGTTTGCACACTAGTTCTGTGTGATACAGTATTTCCTCAAGATGCTTGGCAGCAGCTGTGAATCACTATCGGTCAGCAATCGCCAACCTCATGAAAACAGCCAGAGATTTCCGTGAACCTTGTTCAATGAAGTCCACAAGATATTTAATGTATATTATAAAACTGTGTATGTATTGCATAAATTTTCTCAAATGCAGATCAATATCTCTGTGTTGAACTGTTTTAAAGTAGTCGAGACTTAATCATAATGTTTGCTGGATTAGGTGTATAGAAAACATTTTCATTAGCTTTTAGTTTGCTCTGACTTCTGGGCAATCAAGATATTTTCCCTGGTAACTCAAGGAACATTCAATAGACTTTTTGTAATATGTTTCTCTGTAGAATATGAAACTGATCAGATAATTTCCTGTGTTGAAAGCAGTGTTAATCAGAGTTTCAGAATAAACTGAATTGGGATACATGAGTAGTATTTGTATAAAAGAGCACAAATTTGAGTTTGTTTTCTTTTTTCAGTTTGCTTTGTTTAGATTTTGCTGTTTCTTTTGTATTATGTGTGAGTGCATCACTCTGGTCATACCTAGTGAGCTAATTCAGCAGGACAAGGAGACAGGATAGAAATTGTCAGTGAACATATTCAGGGTTTACCAGTTTGATATGAGATCCTAACCATGTATAATGCTGAAGAGAAAACACTTCTATCCCTAGCTTAATTGATGCTGATTCTGGGAGACTTTCTAACTGCCTGATGTCTCAGTGAAAGTATTTAGCTTTCTTCCCTGCCTTTTTGTGTTGTCTCTTCCTTGTGCTTAAGGGACATATCTATCCAGCAATGTCTCTTCTGTGAATTGGCTTTTATTTTCCTCTGCAGTAACTTACTACTTTCTGCTAAACAGGTGGTCATGAGCTTTTGTTGTATTTCCTATGTGTGGTTAGATCTGCCGTCCTTGAAATGCACTCCCCACCAAGTCTCCTGAATTTCCCACAAAATGTACAACTCTTTCATACTGGTATCCTGGAGAAGCCCATAGGAATCATCAGTGGAAAAGGAAGGGCAGAGCTGAGATAATGCTCAGAGCTTCAGTTTAAGCCCCTCTTTACCCTGGCCTCTGTACCCCGCCCCCATGCATGTCATCATAGCACACAATAAATTTGAGCCTTTTGTAAGTTTTTACTGTCATGGAAACAGAAAGGCAAATGGGGAAACACAAGAGGAAATATAAGTACAGACTTGGAGTTGTTTTGTGTTTTGGTTTTTTTTTGGTACCGGGGATCTAACTCATGACCTCGTGCTTGCCAGGCAAGTGCTTATGCTGCTGAACTAAACCCCCGGCTCCAGACTTGAATTTTTTGAGTAGAGTTACTCAGCTTAGGTTTGTTTTGGAAAGATAAAGATGGCAACTCTTTGGGTCATTTTGTCCTATAAGGTCCAATATCATTAAGGAACTTGTGTGTCCATTGCAACAGTTAAGTCTGAGCTTTTCAGCCACTGATGATTCCATACTTTAGAAAATGTGTGGATAGATCTTGACACCTATTTGAATCTGCCATGGCAATGGAAAAGCAGTTTTATACAGTTTTGTTAAGGATATAAATACTCAGCAGGCCTTCTGTTTCTTCCTGCCTAGAAACAGATTTAAGAAAATGCCATAGATTCTCAGGAGCATATTTGCTAGTGCATAGAAAACATGTCCACTTAAAATCTAACCAGTTTCTCCATACTACCACTACCCGTGGGCAGTAATTCCTAATTTTCATAACCACCAACCTCAGACCTATTCTAACATGTTGAATTTCATGGATAACAATTAATGTACATTTTCATTTTTCTTGTTTTTTTTATATTTCCTTAAGTATTTCCCTTTCTTATAAATTATGTCCTTATATTATGTGGTCCTATTTCCCACGAGGACATTTTTTAAAATAAAATATTTTCTCTTTCAGCAATTTGATTGTGACTTTGGAGAATGAAAATAGTTGGTATGATTTTTCATCAGCAAGTTAATATCACCATGGGTTTTCTTTGCTGAACAGTAATCCTGTTACTCTTTTTGCATCTTTTCAAAGTCATCTGAACAGTTATATCTTTATACATGTGTATCTGACATTTTCTTCACTTTCAGATCAGAAAGTTAGTTTTGTACATTCTTCTGCAGTTTAAAATTTCCTATTTCATAGTTTTTTCTTATATCTGCATGGAGTTTACGTGTTAATGTCCACAATGCCAACACCAGGTTTACATAGTTTTTAAAAGGCAAAAATTAGTACTGTATAATGATCCATCACATCTTCTTCTTGACTTGTGTTGGCCACCATATCAAATTTCTTCTTAGACTAATTCAAAACTATTTCTGGATATTTTTGATAAATTTTGTTTTTCTATATGTTGTTTCATGTTCAGAATTAAATGACTATTCTGTGTCAAGAAATAAAAAGCAAAATCATTTACTTTTTTATCTGATGATTTAGAAGTATAGTGCCATCTTTTTTTCAGAAGGAATTGTAGAAGACTTTTTGTCATATTTGTAGTTGATTGTTTGGCACTATAAATGTAATTATATTACTTATATAATATGAAGAATTTGCAGGTTATAACATCATCACTCTAAGTTTGTGCATTGTCCTCTATACATTCAAATAATCCTCTGAAAATATTTCTTTTGGATATTTGAGACTGAGTGCCACTCTGTAACACAGGTGATGTTAGATTCATCATGTAACCCAGACTGACAAAGTGCTGGTAGTAATCTTTCTGCTCCAGACTGCCAATGGCTGGGATTACAGGATTATACCCTATGCTTGACTATAGAACTTTAATTGTATGCAGTATTTTTCTCTATGAATAAGTTGTAGATTTTACAAAAGAATTTGATGATAAACTTATATAAATATACATATATATAAACGCATACAAGTGTTTGACTATTGCTAGGTTTTAATAAAATTCCATTACACTCATGTGTGAGAAGGATTTTCTTCTGTGAAAAATTGGCACAAATTGAGAAAAGGAGTACAGTGCAACATTTGCTATCTTTTTCAAGGCTGCACTAGCAGTTTTTACAAAATGTTGATAAAATTTCTGTCTTCTGAATAATTTCTTTTTTAATTGTTTGTTTTGGCACAATGTCTGAACTTATACTGCAGTTGTACCTTGAAATCACTGTGTAGTCACAGCTGGCCTTGAATCCACAACAATCCTCAACATCAGCCTACTGGTGCTAGGATTTGAGACAAATACCACCACACCTTGCTGATTCAACGTAGTTTTCAAAATGTATTTTGTTATGTGTGATATCCAGCAAATTTTCAAGTCACAGGTAAATTCTTGCACTTTTTTCTGTTAATAGTGAATTTTTTTTGCACTTTGGCTTCTAGCAATTAAAAATGGTTATTAAACAAATGTAAGGAAAGATTTCTCAGTTTAATTTTGCTAATTCTGGAGTCAACATGATAAATTCTTAAAACTATGTTTCTGTTTATAGTGAGAATAAAACAAGTCAAGAAGAGCAAAGGAAGTCCTGTCTGTATATTAGTCTTGAACTAAGAAACATAGTGACCAAGCTAATTGAAGAAAGACAGTATTTCTGTGAGCAAGCTTTGTTTTATCAGAAAAAAATGGCAAGAGGTGCTTCAGATTCACCTCTTGTAAACTGATATGAACTGCTGTTTGGGAAAAAGAATACAACTTACTGATGCTAAGCCCAAGAATTATGATTTAGTGATCACTTTAGTATTTTTGATAAATATACAGAAATTTAAATAATTTTGAACAAGGGGCTGGGGATTTAGCTCATCAGCATAAGCACCTACCTAGCAAGCACAAGGTTGTGAGTTCGATCCCTGGTACCAGAAAAAAGCAAAAAAAAAAAAAAATTTATAATAGTAATAATTTTGAACAGTATAAAAAAATTAATGTGTATTTTACCATCTAAGGACATTCATTTTGAGCAAAACTGTCATATCCCACTGGATATGGTGTTTGCCACTCATGTGACTGAAAAAAATACAAAAAGGAATAATGTAACCCAACAGCTTAGTTTTTCTCACAAAATATTAACAACAGTCATGGCTGATTTCATTATATTTGAATAATGACATTTTGAAATATCAGAAAAATTATATAATAATCCTTTGTACAATCAGATATGTAAAAGGTAATTGAGAGCATATATCTAAACATGTATGAATTGCCTAAGAATTTATCTGTTTATTTTTGAGACAGTGTCTCACTATGTAATTCAGCACAGTCTTGAAATTACTATGTATTCCATATAGGGCTCAAATTCATGGAGATCCCGATCACTCATCCTTCAAAGTTCTAGGGTTACCACCTTGTACAAGCACATCAAGCTGAGATTTAAATTGTGCTACATCAGGCTTGTTAAAGGTCTTTCCAGCATATTCCACACAGCCAGGGAGACTCAGTATGCTGCTCCATACCTCGTAAAGACTACAAAATGAACCCCGCTCAGCTGGGGAGACCCTCTCCATTATAGACAACCATTGCAAACTTAAGAAACAACTGAGACTTTGCAATTAGCTTCCCTAAGAGAATACAGGAAAATGACAAAACAAAAGAGCAAAATGCAACCTCAAACCTCCAGCCCATCCCAAACAAGTCCAGGAGACATGGACATAGAAGAAAGTGTAAGTCACACACCAGGAATTTCTAAAATTATAGCAATTAAAGCATAGAAACAACTCTATGAAGCCATAAAACAAATCAGATCAGAAATAACCTCCCAGGTAAAATAAGAAATGATGAATGTAATGAAAGAAATGCTGAACACATCTAAGGAAGACATAGTTTTAAAAATGGAGGAACCAAAAAAAAGAAAAAAAATGGAGGAACATTGGAAAATGATGGAAACCTTGAATGAACAATATAAGAAAGAATTAGAATGCATAAAATAGATTCAAAGAAATATCTAGGGAATGAAAAATTCCATGGAAATCTAGCAGAACCACGTGAATAAAGGTAAAGATAGACTTTCAGACCTCAAAGAGAAGATTGTAGCTAGTGAACAGGAAAGGAAAGATCTTTTAAAAATAACAAGGAACCAGGAAATAACAATTAAACAGTGGCAAGGCAATGTGAAGGAAAACAATATAAGTTAATACATGTAAATGAAAAAGAAGATGACAAAACAAATGCTATAAAAAGACTATTCAGAATGGAGGCCTGCATCAGGGATAAACTGCCTGGAACCTCCCCTGTGGGCCTGCCCTGCCACCGGGAACTTAGCAGAAGCCTGCCTCAGGCGTAGGCTGCCTGGAACCTCCACCAAGGGCCCACCCTGGCACCGGGAACATTGAGGAGGCCTGCCCAAGACTGAAAACTGCCCTGGACTGCTTCTGCTAGGCCCACCCTCCCACCTGGAGCATCAGAAGACCTTAGCAGGCTCCAGTTATTGTGAAAAAATTTGGAACTTTGCTCCCAGGTGGCAAACCTTGGACTACAGTGGATTAACTGCATCAGTGTGGTGAGTATACCCCTAAAATAGAGGTGTACAGGGGATAAATAGGTCCAGTAGTAAAACCCCCTCCAACTAACTGTAAGACTTTGGTGAGTCTGAAAAGACTGTGTATGTGATCCCCTCCTACACATAGAAAACATCAGGCAGAGTGAAAATGACAAAACAAAAAAGCAAAATGCAGTCTCAAACATATAGTTCCCTGGAAAGCAAGTATAGGAGACATGGAAATAGAGGACCCCAAAAGTAAAACACCAGAAATCTCTGAAAAGATAGTGAGTGAAATAAAAAACAATTGCATCAGGCTATAGAGGAAATCAAATTAGAAGTACTCTCCCATGTAAAGATAGAAATAACAACTTTAGTAAAGGAGTTGTTGAATGCAGCTAAAGAAGAACTAGAGAAAAAAGTAGATGAGCATGGGAAACTGATTGAAACTTTGAATGAACAATATAGAAAACAAGCAGAATTCATGAAACAAACTCAAAGAGACATCCAAGAAACAAAAATTCTATTGAAAGTGTGCAAAACCGCCTAAAGCAAGCTGAGGATAGGATTTCAGACCTTGAGGACAGGATCACAATTAGTGATCAGGAAAGGATAGAACTTTTAAAAATAACAAAGCAGCATGAAATGACAATCCAGAAGCTTCATGATGATGCCAAGAGCAACAATATAAGAATAATGGGCATTAGTGAAGATACAGGAGTCCAGGCAAATGACATATAAAAAGTATTTACAAAAATAATAGCAGAAAATTTCCCAAACATGGGGAAAGAATCTGACATGCAGATAAGTGAGGCATATAGAACACCAAACAGTCACAATCAACATAAATCCACACCCAGACACATAATAATTAAGATCTCAGACATACAGCATAAAAACAGAATACTAAAAGCTGTCAGAGAAAAGACACAACTCACCTATCAAGGAAAGCCCATTAGAATCATGGCAGATTTTTCAGTACAAATCCTCAAGTCAAGAAGAGCTTGGAGTGAGGTATTTCAAGCCCTGAAAGAAAGCAACCTTCAACCCAGACTGATGTACCCAGAAAACTTTCATTCAAATTTAAAGGAGAAACAAGATACTTCCATGACAAAGAACAACTGAAGAAATTCATGTCCACCAAACCAACCCTAGAAAGAGTACTGAAAGACATACTAGACAGATATAAATGACCACAATCCCTAAAACAACAGAAAGAAACCACTAGGTAGGATAAGCAATTAAATAAGAGGAAAAGCAGAAAGAAACAACTGGAACATAACATGGCAAAGTTGAGCCAGTACATATCAGTACTATACATAAATATAAATGGCCTGAATTCACCTATAAAAAGAAATATATTGACAGAATGGATCAAGAAACAGGATCCCACAATATGCTGTATACAAGAAACACATCTGACCCAAAAGGAAAC
>PVLA01014099.1:0-32724 GCA_004027455.1 Hydrochoerus hydrochaeris
CCCCTACATGGGGAGGCTGAGCCTGGGGGCTGAGCCAAGGAACCCCAAAGCCTGTGTCTCCCGCCATCTCACACGGCAGCTGCAGTGCACCAGGATCAGCGGGTTCCCAGGTCTCGTCTACACTGCAGCATGTGCTGCCCACGAAGCCAGTGCTGGCCAGCTCAGGCCCACCTGGGGCCACCTGGAGAGGAGCAGACAGGGCTCGCTTCTTCTTCCTGCCCAGGCCAGTGTGAGGTCTTGCCCAGCTTGGTCTCCAGGCCTGCAACATGAGGCCATCTCTCCCAATGGACAGGGGAAGCATACAAGAAGGACCTGGAGCAGCCTGGGGACCACAGCCTCTGCCTGGCCCTGCTCACCCAGCCCCACCCCTCCTTTCCCAGTCTGGCCTCCTCCAAACCATCTGCCCAGTCCTGAGTCACCCCAACTTCCACCATTCTTGAGTTCTGTTGGCAGGGAATCCCATCCCAAGCAATGCACTGTTGAAAAGGGTCAAGGACCACGGCCCCTGACTCACCCCTTGTGCCCTGGACCCTACTCCACCAAGGATGGGTCCTGGCACTGTAAGACAGAGCTGGAGCCAAGTCCAGAGCAGCTGGCCTGCCCTAAGGGAACAGCAGCTTGCAGCAGGCTTTGTGTCACCTCCTCCCAGACCCTGGCTCCTAAGGGAGGACAGGACACTGGCCCTGGTATGGAGTTGGGGGCAGTCCTACAGAGAGCACAGCCCACTGCAGAGAGGGGTCAGGGTCTTAGGGACTACAACCCACAGCCCTGAGCCAGTTCAGGTCCTTCTCAGTGTGGCCCACCATTGCAGGGACAGCAGCTGGGTGCCTGGGCCCAGGTGAGTGTCTCAGGGGCACATGAGTGCCTCTCCTAGCATCCCCTGGGGTCCTTCCCAGCCTCCTCAAGGGCTCAGCTACCCAGGCACAAGCAAGCACCACGGTGCTAAATGCAATTTCTAGTAAGTCTGGACACTCAAGGCCAGAGTGAAGGCTTTGGTGATAAAAATCAAAAGGCAGCCTTAAGGGAGACCATAGCTCTTGAAAAGGCTTCCACAAGGAGCTCCCTGACCCTGACAAGGTACTGTGACAATTTCAGGTGACAAGGACATCTCGCCACCTCCCTATCATCCTGTGTTCCAGGATTCTGAACTCTGTCAGTAAGCTGGCCCTGCCTGACGACTGCCACAAGATTCTGTGCCTAGAGCTGCCTTTGAAGCCCACGAGACCACCATGTCTTACTAGTGGTACCGAAAAGAGGTGCACCCTATGCCAAGGGCTGGGGAAAGTGGCTGGAGAGCAGGGAGCCCACCAGGTCCCAAAGGGCCTTAGGCAGCTGGCACTGAGCAGAGACACAGGCCACTCTCTGTACCCTAGAGACCCACAGCTGGCAGCTCCATCTGAGGGCCTCTGGTGAGGGCCTTGGGCCGCTGGATCACAGCATGGTGAGGGCATCCTAGGGGAGGAGGGTGGGATCACCAGAGATGAGAGGGAGTGGGAGAGAGGGAGTGGGGTTCACTCTCCATGGCAGCCCTCGGAGCCAGCCCTCACCACCATGCCAGCCTCGGTGTCTCCAGCAGTGGTTATGACCCAGTCACCTCTCACCAGACCAGGCTCTCAAAGCTTTCTCCACACACAGCACCATCACACTGGGATCCGGCTTCCAGACACGCATGTGGGTGACCACGCTCAGACCCCCCCAACCCAGGGACCAGCATCCACCATAGCTCACAGTAGAAACAGAGGAAGCAGGATGGGGAGAGCCTGGACACCCTGACCTCATCAATGGGGAAAGCTAATGGCACAAGAAAGGCCACAACTTACACCCAGCCCCTGACCTCAAACTCACAAAGACACAGCATGTGCTGTGGTCCAGACTCCACTTGAACCTGGCCATCCAGCACCACAGTGCTGTGGTCCCAAAGGACCATGTGTGCAGGGCAGGGCCCAGCTGGGCACTGCAGGGCGATGGACTGGGGTGGAGCCATGCAGGGGACCATGGGGACCCCTCTGTGTTTCCTGATTTCCCCGACACCAGAGTGACTCAACAGCTGGAGAACATAGCCCACCTAAGACGAACTCAACCATCTAGTTTGTGACTTTTCCGCAAATTTGTAGTTTTTTAAGGTGAAACACAAGCTCTGTGCTACTCTGTCTTCTCCTGTCTTCTCTCAAGGTCCCCTGGGTACAAGGCCCTCAGGACCAGAGCCTGTCCTTGGCTGTCCCAGAACTCTGTCCCTCCCTCCCACAGTAGCAGTACCAGAACTGAACCTGTGGTTCACAACCACCCTGAAGGAGGTGACTCAGCTCCTGTGACTAAGTGCCGGGACAGACACAGCACTGCTCAAAGCCCATGAATCACACCGGAAGTGAGGAAAACTACTTGGGTCAGACCCTTGCATCCACACAAATAAAGCAACCGTCAGAGAGCCGACATGGGACAAAGGGGAATGAAACTCTTCAGTTTCTCTTATCTCTCTCCTGTCTCTTGCAACTCCCACAGCAGTGAGACCCAGGGAAGGCACTGGACGTTTGTGTTCCTGTGAAATGTCCCCCAGAGCAAGAAGCATCTGTGCTGTGGTTTTGTTTCTTCTTTGACCCTATCAGAGCTTTGGAATTTGCTTCTGTCCCACCCTGTACACATCCAGTCCTGGAGTGTGCTGGCCCAAGTCCTGCTGTGGTCAAGGCACGGCCCCACAGAGAGACCCGCAGGAAAGGCAGGTTCTGGAGGGGCCTTCAGCCAGGGACTCTTCTCTGCCCTAATTCCTCTTCTCAGGAAAATAGACACCCGTCAGTCAGCACCTGCTGGACGCACAAGTGCTGATGGACTTCCTCTGGGTCTTTGTTTCTCTGGGCAGGACATTTCCTGTCCTCAAAGTCCTGTGTCCACAGTCCTCCAACCTCCAATCAGGCAGCGCAGGAGGAGAGGCTCTATAGCGCCTCTCCTGGGCCATATTCCAGCCAGGCCTGCTCTGTCCTGAGCCAGAGCTTTGGTGGCCAAGTGGCCCCCAGCCACCCTCATCCTCCCTGTCCAAGGAGGAAGAGAACCAAACGCCAGGCTGAGGAAACAACAGGAGAGGAGCTCAGAAAGGAAACCGAGACGAGGATGCGACATAGGCACCCCCCTGGTGGGTCCTTCCTTGGGACACTCAGGAGCAGAAGCAGATGCCAGCCCAGGACAGGGAACAGGAGCCTCAGCTTCAGGGAGGGTATTTGGGGCTGGCTGACAACACTCCAGGTCAGGGAAGCACGGGGGCTCTGCTGGGAGGAGAGGAAGGACTGGGGACAGAGGCTGGGGCACTGGACAGCCAGTGGCCCTGAGGGAACAGGCCAGGTGGCCCTGAGTTCAGACCACAGGGCACCAGGGAGCTGGCTGGTGGGTGAGGCTCTGGATCGTGATGGAGGGTCACTCTGGGTGAGGCTCGCTAAGGCCCTCAGTCTGGACACACACTAGGGGACTGTCACCAGGTGCAGACACCATTCCAGGTGTCCATCAGGGACAGGGGAGCAGAGCCACAGTGGGCTCCCCAGGGGAGAAGCAGGAGTGGCCCATGCGCTGTGAGGTGCACCCCTCTACCACCCCCACAGCCCCACCCTGGTCCCCATCCCAGGGCCCTGTCCCCAGCGTCCAGGCTGAGACGGCAGGTCACTGCTGCCATGCCAGAGACCCCTGGTTCCTGGCTCCCAGGGCAGCGAGCCCCTGCCCCAGCCTGCCCCTGCCTGCGCCTCTGCTGGCCCTGCGTCCTGCTCTAGGCAGAACCTCGCATCCTTTTGGGTCCCAGGAATCCTCTGCCACTGTCCAGTGCCCCAGCCTCTGTCCCCAGTCCTTCCTCTCCTCCCAGCAGAGCCCCCGTGCTTCCCTGACCTGGAGTGTTGTCAGCCAGCCCCAAATACTTCCCTGAAGCTGGGGCTCAAACACCATCATGCGGGGCCATGGGGCCAAAATGGTGATAGTCTCCACAGATACCTGTCCTACTGGTCCCCAACACCCAGATTCCAAAGACCACATGCACATACACACACAGTCAGTACAAAGCCCCTCATGAAGAATTGTCCTGTTTCCTGAAATGACATTTGGTATAAAGTTTAAATGGACATTTTATTTCCCCTGTTCTTTTCACTTTCCTCATGTGTCTGCTGGAAGTTTACAGCCATGTACAGTTGATATCACAGCTCTTTATGAGCCCCACCAGGTGTCACCTCCAGACTCAGCCACCTGTGCCCATCTCTGGCCTGGACCACCTAACTGGGAGTAGTACTTGGTAGACCAGTTGATTGACTGACTGATCCCAAGTCCTTAAGGAGAACCCTTGTCCTTTCCCAAGTAAAGGGGAGTCATTCCTCCTTGGCCAAGCCGAGACAGGGCAGGACCCAGGTTTCCTGGAACCTCTGGAATCACCTTACTCCTCCTTGACCCCGATACCCCTGACCTCAGAGCCCCCTGGGAAGCCAAGGCTGTTCTGTCCCATTTCCTGTAGAAATAGAGTTGTGAGTCACAGGATCTAGGACCAGACAGTTGTGGAGAACAGGGAGACCTGAGCCTGGGGAGCTCAGGAGGGGCACAGGTGAGGGGGTCAGCAGAGCAGGAGTGGGGAGGGCATAGGAGGAGAGGGAGGAGGCCGCCAGCCTGGAGGAAAGAGGGACAGAGGAGGAGCACCAACACTGGAGGGGACAGCAGAGGGAGGGGTAACTAGGAAAGGAGGGGCTGGGCTGGGAGGGGCTGGAGTCTGGGAGGATAAAGCAGGGCCACCCAGGCCAGCTCTGTGGCCTCTGCATCACTGCCCGCTTCGTGCTGCAGCTCCGGTGTGGTGTCCTGCAGACATGGCCTTATCCCTGCATGTCCCTGTGCTGCTCCTGGCTGTCCTGGTCTTGGGCCTGGCCATGACCCCCACGGCCTTGAAATCCTCCAAAAAGCAGCTTCACCTAACGTACGAATTGGAAGAGGGAGATATTTTCAACGAGGAGGTGCAGAAAGCAGTGGCCTTTGCCATGCAGGAACACAACAAGGACAGCACGGACCAGAACCTCTTCCGAGTGGCACGGGTAGTACGAGTCCGACGGCAGGTGGGTGGACACTGTAGGGCAGCCCAGGAGGCACAGTCCTCCTGTACATTCTGCCACTCCCCTACCTCTGCTCCCTGCCCTACCCCACCCAGTGCCCATCCGGGTGGGCTGCGAGCTCTGCAGCCCATGGCCTCATGCAGGGATCTCACCAGGATGGATGCCCATGCAGTCCCTGGGGTTCCTGCAGGCCTTAGTGGGCATGACCCTGACTCCTGCACATGAAGCCTGGCCTCGACGCTGGTGGGCTCTGTGTCAGATACCTGGACCTTAAAACTGGTTCCAATCCCAGCTGGCAGAGACACCAGGTGCCAGGCCATGGTCAGGGTCCCTTGGGTTAATACTTCTGATCACCTCCTTCTGGACCAGGAACCATGTAGACTGTGAACCAAGTGACCACACAGCAGGGACAGGGACACTGCTCCTGTTCCCTCCTCTCCTGACCTCCACCCTGTGTCCTTCAGCTCCTGGCTCTGTTAGGACCTCAGATTTGCAGATCAGGCACAGCTGAAGAAAAGGGCACCCTGGGCCCTGGGCCTATCCCTCCCGGGGTCACCATTCCCCATGTGGGCCCTGCTCCCAAATTCCCCTAGCATGTGGAGCTGTGTGTGGAGAGTGTGGATCCTCCTGGTCTTTGGGATGCACCCTGCAGTGGACACTGTCCACTCACGAGGACCTGACCTTCACACCCAGGACCGGCTGACCTTAGTAAGCCACACTAACACTCAGTCACCACAGAGCCTTGTGCGGTATGGCAGTTCCACTGTTTCAGGGGAGCTGCAGCCTTGAGGACACTCCCAGGCCCTGAAGCCCATCCTGACTCAGCCTCCTATCCCCTGGAGCAGCTGCGCTGTGCTTGTGACCTTGGCCTGTCAGGGTCTGCCCCGCTGGGTGTACACGCCTGAGCCCCAGGGGGATTCCTAGCAAGGACCGACAGGGTGTGAGGGCGTCCCTAAAATGGCACAGGCTGTGATGTTAATGCTACCTTTCCTTGTGTGTGTTCTTTTGACATCGGGCAGTGAACCCTTAAGGGCCATAAAACAGTCCAGGGAGGCTCCACCCTGAGCCCCAAAGGTCCCTGTGGGCTGCAGGTTACACCTTGCTGCTGAGCCAGGGAAGAGGAGTCCCATAGGTGAGGGACCATGTCTCTAAGGGACCAGATCTGTTTGGTCCTCAAGTTGCAGCTCCCCTGAAACAGTGTCCAGTGCATCCTGCTAGGCACAGAGCCTGCTGGGGCTGGACCCGCCCCATTCTTGGATGGGAAGTGCCAGTTCAGCACCCTGGCCACTCCCTGAGTTGGCCTCCCCTCACAAGGCCCAGATCAGAGGGTCCAGCCCTGGCTCCTACCTGCCTGATCTGCTTCTGCCTTGCTTGGGTGCATGAACCCCTCTTTGTAGCTCCTTGGAAAGGAGCAAGGTGAAAACAGAGTGGGGCCGTCCAGCAGGAAGATGGGGAGCAGTGCCGGCCGGGCCAGGTTTGACCTGAGCGCAGGAGAGTGAAGTGAGTCCAGCTCAGGGAGTAACCACACAGTGAAGTGGACAGAGCACTGAGAGAGTCCTGGCTTCCACTCTAGGTGGTGGCCGGCATGAACTACCACCTGGACTTGGAGATCAGCAGGACCACGTGTGTGAAGAATACATCCAACCAGGTCAACTGTCCCCTCAGTAAGGAGCCGGTATGAGCTGGACGTGGGCAGGGGCAGTGCACATACTGGGGTAGTGTGTGTGTGTGTCTGTCTGTCTGTCTGGGGTCGAGATGGTGTGTGCATGTGTGCAGGCACATGTGGAAAGTTGCATTGTGCACATATGTGGGCCATGTAGGGAGACAAATGTGAATGCACATGTGTCATGAGACAATATGAATATATACACACATGTAAACAGTGAAAAGTGCACACATGTGAGTGATGTGGGAAGTGAATGTGAAGGTGTCCACATGTATGTGTCATATGCACGTGTGTGTCAGTGGGGAGGTAATTGTGTGTGGAGTGTGGTGGTCAGGACTAGATACCCTCAGGGGTGGGCTGCATGTGAGTGCGTGTACCTGCACATCTGTGCATCCGTGGGGTACCAGAGCTGAGCTGTGCACACAGGACTGATTGGGGTGTGGAGTGGGACCCTGGGAAGCAGGGTTCTGGGAGGTGACCCCTGCTGGGCAGGAGGGGTGGCAGCAGGCTGGTGAGGAGGGAGAGGGCTCTGCGAAGTCTCTGCCTCACCCCACCCAGAGCCAGGCTGAGCAGGCCTGAGAGGGCTGAGACCCTGCACCGCCCTCAGCCTCCAGCCTCTCCTGACAGCTGGGTCCCTGGAGGCCATACTCTGTGTGCTGAGTCCCTGTCACCCTGCCCATCCCACCTGTCTCAGGGTCCCCAGGCTTGGTTCTCACCTTGGTGACTCTCAGGGCTGCCCTGGGCTGAGGTGGAGGTGCTGGGCCAGTGAGCCCCTGCCCTACCCAGCATCCCCTGGGCTCCTGGCCCTGCCTGTAAGCTCTCTGTGGGCTGTGGTGGGGGGAGAACCAGGGACCCCTGAGCTGGGGACAGCGCCACGCAGGGACTTTCCATCAGCCACCCCTCCTCTCTGGTGTTCATGGCCAGGCCTCTTCCCTCTCTCCTGAAGCCGCACTCACCATCCCTCTCGCTTCCTTCAACAGACGTGGCTCTGCTCCTTCATGGTCTACTCTAGGGCCCGGAACAAGTATATCATCCTGGAAAAATCCAAGTGTCGCAGTGCCTGAGGTTGTGCTTTGGCCAGGCCACAATGACCACCCCTCACCCAAGTCCCCTGAATGTCCCCAACCCTAGGATGGAGCACAGCCCTCGTGCAGTCTCCTTGGTGCCTCAGCATCCAGGCTCCAGGGCAGCAGCTCCTCTGGGCAGCATGGACAACTACCAGCTGTCCCTCTTTCTTTCTCCTGTACTTCTCAACTGCACCTTGAGGGTGTACCTGGCTGTTCCTGCCTTGCTCAATAAAACCTACACCAGCTCTCTTGTATGGTATGGTCTCAGGGTCCAGGGCAAGGGTTGGGGAAGCTGTCCCCACAACTCAGTGCTGTGTGGCGGTCACAGGGTCCTCCTGGGCACTGTCACACACATGAGGTAGGGCTGAGTGCTGATCACTGAGGCCCCGCACTCTGTTACCATCACCCTTTCCTGTGGGGTCCACCTTCCTGCCCACTCCCTCCAGCTGTCTGCAGGGCCCTGGCTGTGCCCTAGGGATGGGGTTTGGAGAAGGTGACCCACTCAGCCAGCCAGGGTGCCCATTGCACTCCAGCTTCAGTGACCATCTGAGCAGGGACCCTGGCCCAGGTCTGCCTCGGCCTCTGGTGGCTCACTGTGGGGTTTTATTTGACTGAAGGCTGAGAGTCCCTAATGCAAAGCTCTTGGGACCAGAGTACTCTAGGTCTCAGAGATCTGTGGGATGGCGGGAAATCTTCACATGTGTGATGAGATTTCCTGGGGATGGGACCCGCATGTGAGCACCTTGTTTACATAGCCTGAAGCTGATTGCTGCAGTACGATTCAGTGCAAGAAGAAAGCTTCATTTGGAAGGTCAGAGGGAGACAGCAAAGGGTCCAGCTGAGGTGGCTGGAGCAATCACCATGAAACAGGGTTCAGGTTGTCTCTCCACATAGGCTGGGGACCGCTGTCAAGGACCTGTGGGTGGGCTGGGTCTGAGTGATCAGTCTCTTATCATCTCAGTCATAGTTGTGGGATCTCAAGGGCAGAAGATAATTTCCTTTCCAGAAGAGTCCCTGGGGTCTTAGTCACTAGGGATCCCCCTTCCCTGGAACCTAGGTAGTCACAGGTACAGGTCAGTGGCTGCAGGCTCCCTGTCAACCCCTCACCTTATGTCCTCAGTCCCACAGGGGGTGAGACCTTATGAATTCAAAGCTGTGTAACTCTGTCCAGCCAGATCCTAAATGATGCCCAGACCCCATGCAGAGCTGAGAAGAGTTCTGACCCAGGACTTCCAGTGACAAGGACAGAAATGAGAGTCGAGCTGTGTTTTGCTGTTTGCCACTTAGGGGCCTTGCCGCCAGAGTGAAGAGCCATGGCTCCTGGCAAAAATTGTGCATAAGTCCCTGCTGTCCCAGGGTGGAATGCAGAGCACACGGGTAAGGAGCAGCTAGCAGGTGCCTCAGTCTGGGCCCTCAGGTGCTGAGCACCCACGAGGTCAGGCGCTGAGGTCTGCGTGCGGGCAGCAGGGCTCCCCCTGCTGTGACTCTCCCTGGGCAGTGTGTCACTTCCTTCCCACTCACAGGACAGGGCCTTTCTCCCTAAGTGCTCCTCAGGTTGTCTGCCTGAGGAATGTGGACAGACCGCACTTGCAAATCATACAAGGAAAATCCAAAGCAAAAATACCAAGAGCAAAACAGGAAAACTGTGTAAGAAAGATAATTTAGAATCCAGTCCTGTCAGAATTAGAGCCCTTTTAAGTAGAATAAATATGCTTACAAACGTGACTTTGGGTTCACTAATCTTACAATGCTCAAGTTTAGTCATGCTAATTATTGTAATATAATTAGGAACATAACTTAATAAATGTCTATTTTACAATGTTGGTTGGGAGTATGTTGAGGTGTTTTTCTCAAGCTCTCTGCTTTGGAAGGTTTGTGCACTTAGCGACATAAACTTGACCTCCCAAGAAGTCAGTAATAATTAGAAGTCACTACTTAGTAATAATTAGAAGTCAATAATTAGTAATAATTAGCATCACAGAGAAATTTTTACAAATCAACGTAGCTTTTCACTTTGAAGGCAAAATTTTGAATGTATGAGTCAGTAGTATAGCTACAATCATGATTTTTTTCTACTAAACACATCTTCAGATTTTAACAATAGTGACAACAAATCAGACAATGGCTTTAGAACCAGTATTAATGCCCACAAATAGACATTGCCTGATACAAAAGTGCGTCTCATTTGTACCATAAATTACTGAGTTACAGCAGTGGCAGTGTCAACCACGTGGCAGTTTCCCCTCCTGAATGGCCCTGAACAGCAGCAGGGACATTAGGTTCTATCGACCGTTCCGTAAGTTTCAGGTCCAGATGCCGTGTGTGTGGTGTATGACAGCACTTAATGGTTACTGGGCACGTGTCAAACTCACACATCCTTAGTTTGCACACGCTCACGCATGTGTAGTCCTCGCATTACACATCTCCAGTCTCAGAACAGGGACTGCCAAGTATACTATAAGTACCTACACTAACCGGTGTTCATTTAAGCAGAGTTGTAAACTGATCATTTAAACAATCCCTGACTGTGTTGCACATCACTTTCCTAGGTAATCAAAGCCTAAAGCAAAAAATGGAAGAAATTGTCTTGATAAAACACAAACCTTTGTTTTTCAGGGAAGTTTCTCTAAGTTTTTAGTAAGAGTGAATTGATACTTTAAGAAAACACTGACCTGTGCATACAGTTCAGTTTCACGTTGTTACAAACTTTGATTTTAAAAAGCTCTTTAAGTTCTGAAATTATTGCCAAACTTATCATGCTTAGAAATTCTCTCTCATAAATTTTTTCCTCACTAACTTTCTTTTTGTAATTTAAAAAAGTTTATTGAGGGGTCCAGGGATTTATCTCAGTAGCAAAACACCTGCTTGACAAGTATGAGGTCCTGAGTTTGATTTCCGGTACCCTCTCAAAATAATTATTGATACACTTTAGATATACGCGATGATAACATTAGTCATGGGGAACGTGTACCTGTGCGTGATGTATCTTGGCTCTTTTATTCCACTTCTCTCCCCGTTCAACCCTTCTTCCCCAGCTTATTGACAAAGGCTTTGTTTCTATGTGCTCTCTTTTCTTCTTGTCCCTTCCCTTCCTTCACATCTCACCCTGGTTCCTTTTACCATTTGAACATTTTCTTACCATTTCCTAATATCTATTATACATTTTGGTCCTTCTTTACACATTTAGTTTCCCATACCAGATAAACAATGCAGTATTTAAACATATGTGTGCAGTTTGTTTGACTTAAGACTATGGTCTCAGCCACACATTCCCTGCAGTGAATCAGGGCTCAGGAGGAAGCACCACCTACTACCTCCTTGTTTTACCCTGAGGGATCCCTCTTCACTCACCCCAAGGGCTTCAATTCTTGCTTCTGAACCTTTCTGAGTCCTGAGACTCACTTTCCTCCTTCTTCTCTTCTTAGCATTGCTATATTCCAGCATCTGGATACCAAATCTCAAAAAGGCTGTTTCTCTTCTGTTTACCACTCTGACATCTTCCTGGAAGTCCCTGTCACAAACTTTCTGCAGCTTACAATAGCTTTCTGATTGTGTCCATATCTTTCCTTTTTCATTCTGGCCAGGGTTTTTATTTTTGTTGGTGGTGTTGTTGTTTGCTTTGATTTGGTTTGGTTTGGTTTGGTCCTAGGAATCAAACTCAGGACCTTGCATTCTGCCAAAGTTTTTCTTACCAAAAATATTCTCTTACACATATCTTTCATTACATCTCTCTCTTTTCTACTCACTAGTTTCTTTATGCCTTTTTCTCAATTTTTTGTTTGTTTGTTTTTTGGTACAGGGAATCAAACTCATGACCTTGCGCTTGCCAAGCAGGCACTCACATCACTGTACTAAATACCGGGCCCCTTTATTCTCAATTTTTAAATTTGCTTTAGACTAACTACTAACAAATTTCTGAATTTGGACAAATTACTCTTTTTCTTGCCAAGGACCTGGCCAAGTCACCCAATTGCCTGTATGAAGGGTATAGCAGAAGGTGAAATAAAAGACAGAAACAATTTTAGGACTACATAAAAATAGGGGCCAGGTGGTCAGTACCTCAGGGTAGGCAAAGACAAAGTCCTGCTGGCTGGCCCACCTTTATGCAGCCAGTACTAGTGCAGGGGGGATGAATAGCCTACCTTTCTGGAACAGCATGGAGGTAGCAGAACAAGTTTAGCATCATAAAAGAAACAAGTTCAGATCCTTTCCCACCCATGAGTATTCGTTTACTTTTTATTGTCCTCAGCAGATCTTATCAGTCAGCACCACATCCTTAGGGACCTTTGAGGCCTCCACAGTGTCCAGGAGAAAGTAGAAGATTCCACGTTCCAATCTGGCCCACAGGGCAGGGCAAGCACGGCCTTGGACAGCTCCTAGCCTCGTTGATAATTTGTGGTGCCTGACGCCTAATGAGATAAAATATATTCTATTTAAATCCATACATATTCCTTCTGTTTTATTAAATTGCACATTAGAATTTTACCTCTTACATTTAATGGAGAACTAAGAATAAAGTAATCCATGGTTTTGGGCATTTGGGTTGTTTCCAAGATTTAACTATTACAAATTCTGCTGTTATAGATATGGGTGCACATATATTGCTGTCTTCAATGCTTCTGGGAAAATACCTATAAGGGGAATAGCTGGATTGAATGGAGCCTCCAATCCTCGTTTTTTGAGGAATCTCCATACTGATTTTCCACACTGACTGCACCAGTCTACACCCCCACCAACAGTGGAGAAGGAGGGTTCCCTTTTCCCCACAGCTCTGCTAGCATTTATTGTTGGTTGATTTCTTGATGATAGCCATTCTTTCTTGGGGTGAGATGGAATCTCAGTGTTCTTTTAATTTGTACTTCTCAAATGACCAATGATGTTGAACATTTTTTCATATATTTATTTGCCATTTGTATTTTTTCATCTGAGAACTACTCAGCTATAAATAAGGATAAACTTGAGGCTTTTATAGGTAAATGCATGCAACTAGAGACCATACTCATAAGAGAAATAAATCAGACTCGCATGTGTAAAGATCATATTATCTCCCTACTGCAAATAAAAAAATAGGATCCAAAATATACAATGGATGTTGTGCAAATGAAAGTGAAAGAAAGTGCTCAAAAGGAAAGAACAACTGGGATACAGGAAAGGAGAAATGAAAGGAAAAAATTATATATGTATCTATACAAACATATGTAAATGTATGAAAATATGTACAAAATAGATAACTGTATTACTAATCTCTGTTAGCTCATCAAAAAGCAGTTTGTTTTCATTGATTGTTTGATCATTTTTCACACCTAAGTCTTGTAATCTGAACAACTACTTTCAAGATAACAATATGCAATATATTAAATGGTGTTAATTTCCTTTCTTATGCAAATTCTGCATCATTTTTATACTTTTTGTTTTGGTGTGTTTTTAAAATAAAATTTAAAAAATGAATAGAGCAATCCTAGGCTCCTTCTGTGTATCTTTATGAAAACATATTTAATAGGCCCACAAATATTTGACTGATCTATGTATAAACATTTATCCCCTTTATTATTTTTTTTTGAGAGAGAGAGCCTCACTCTGCAGTTCAGCCTGGCCTTGCACTCACTATATAGCCCAGGCTGGTCTTGAACTCAAAGCAATTCTCCTGCTTCAGCCTCCTGAGTGCTGGGATTACAGGCATGTGCCACCATGCCATGTATTATCTCCTTTAAATTTAACCTAGCTATAAAAACAAAATGTTAGATACATAATTAACATCAAGTTATTTTGCATTAACGGAAACTCTAAAGAATTCTTAAAACTACTCTGCATGAAACAAAGATTTGTGTTGTAGGATTTTCCCCTTGTGCTGTGATGCTGGTGTTCAACAAATTTTAGTTTTGGGGTCATTGAATATTAGGCCTTTGTGTTTCTTCATAGTCATGAAGATGATGTGACATGAGGATGGGAAACTTCAAAGCCCATTGGAGATAGATGCCAATGGTTGGGTCCTCAGGACTGAAGCTGGAAACCCTGTGGGTTCCACTGCATGAGTCCCCGCAGCAGAAGAGCCTTGCCTCAGTCCCTCCTTTGCAGATTCCAGCTGTGGGAACCCATCATGCCCTTCCTCAGGATGGTTAGGGTGCATTTCCCTGCTCAGTCCTCTCCTCTGTGTCCTCTGATGTGGAATGGAAGGTGGAACTTAGCCCTCGGTTCTTAGACCCACAATCCCAGGACATTTTTGGTTGTGTCAGAGGCAACACACCAAGTGCCACCTTACAGAAATGGAGGCCTTGTCCTCTGGATATGATGGGCGCCTGCATCTCTGAAGCATGCAAGGGTGAAAGGTGGCCAGAAAACAGGAACCAATTCCACTTCCCAGCATGCTGTGCTTGACACTAAATTCACAGCAGAACTATCATTTTTCCTTTGTTAGTTGTAATTTTTTGTTCCTGTGAAATGTTGGACTTCTCCAAGAAAGTATAGCCAATCAGTGGTCCCGCCATCTTCCTGGGGACTGAATGTAGCAGTCAACTGGGACAGGATTTTCCCACCTGCACAAGGTCCATCCAAGTACCCTGTTTCCTGGAGCAGTCTCTGAGCCCTGTGGTGACCAGAGTGTTTTCATGTGTGTCACAATTCACTTATTAAAATCATACCACAAAAAAGTGATAAGATAATGTGCAAAATAAAAGAAAATACTTCAAAGTCATATATTGGATGAAAAAATTTTACCCAGAATATATAAAACTCTTAATGTTGGGCACAATTATAATGTAAGAACACACGTATAAAGTAGCAAACTTATAGGTGTTTCATGATCAATTAGAGGTCTCTGACCAAGTTTCTGTTCTGCTGCTTCTGCTGAATTCAATTGACCTTGACAGTGTTGAAAGCCCAACTGCAGATCCCTGAGGAGCACTGAGACAGAGTAATTGTCTGTGCCTTAAGGCACTCTGGGCTAATTAAGGATGCTGTTAACTACACTCACTCTGTCAGGGCCTCTCCTCTTGTTCCCTGGAGTGTTCCTATATCGTGATCAACGATTCCTCCATTCAAATCTAGCCTGCCTGGAAATATACAACTCAATGCATGGAACCTTGTCACTTGCTTTGTACCTCCCACTTCCAAATTCTATATAAACTAAGCTTTCTGTAGACCCAAGGCTGTTGCCTTTATGGAATTATCCCACAGCAGTCTGCCGTCATACAGATTAAACACTGCCTTCTTATCTCCTCAGTGCAAAGTGTTCCTTTCAGTTTGGCTTGGAAATTTTCCCACAACATTTCAACTCAGAAAACAACCCAATCATTTCTATTTCTTTGGAAATAAAAATATCTTCATTTAAAAAATAATGACAAATAGCCCAATTTAAAAATTCCTAAACACTTGTTTAGAAAGATGCTCTAACTTTAAATCCTAAATGTTTTAAATATTTATTTATCCACTGAAGTTATAAATTGCACATAAAAAGATGCTTAACATTGTCAACTGATAGAAACAGCAAATTAAAATCACAGTGGACACGGCATCATGCCCAGTATAGAAATGTGGTGAAAAAGAGCTATATTGACCAGTTAGAACACCAAACACAGCTAGTGGGAATGTCAATGGATGCAAACTTCTTGGAAAGCAGTTTGGCAAGTCCTCAAAAAGTTAGAAATAGAGTTACCTATGATCTAGCAATGCTTCTCATCCCAGATAAATAAAAACTCAGTTCTACTAAAAAAAGTGTACATAAATGTTCATAGTAGTATTATTCAACATAGCAATTAAAAAACATGAAGTCACCAAAATGTATAACAAGATATAGAGTGTCCACATAAAAAATATTATTTGGCAATAATTTAAAATTGACATATACATATCTACCAAAACATGGATGAATCTTGAAAATATGGTATGTGGGGAAAGTCGGCAGCAGGATATTATGATCCAACTTGTATGAAACAGCCAGGAAGGCAAATTTATGGGTCAGGTGGTAGATTAATGACCTCCTGGGCTGGGCCAGTGGGGCAGGGAGTGAGTGATGGTGAGTAGGATGTGCATCACCTAAAATTCAACTGTGGAGCTATTTGTACAATATTGTAAGCAAACCCCAACCCACTAAATTGTACACTTTAAATGGAAGATTTGCAGGACATGGATAGATTTTCTCAATGAAATACTTTAAACATCATAACATACTACATTTCCCACAAGGCAATTTTCATTTTTTATTATTTTTTTAGAACATGCTTGCAGTACTTGCAGCTTGGAATCATTTCAGGGAGTGGGCACATGCGCATGACACAGCTTGTTTCTTCCTGTTAACCCTTTGCCCTTTCCTCTCCCCTCCTTCCCTTCTCTTCTAATTCCCCCTTCCCATTTTCATTCTTGCTGATCATCATATATTCTAGATATTAGTCTCTGCGTGAAGACTACCTGGCAAGTTTTTTCCACTCTACAGGTTGTTTCTCCACGCTACCAGTTAATTTCTTTGCTGTACAGCAGCTTTTTGATTTGATGTAATCTCATTTGTTGGTACTTGCTGTTATTTCTTGTGTAATTGTGATTGTTTAGAAAATTCTTTCATACACCTATGACTCTGAGGGTTTTTCTTAGTTTATCTTCCAGTAGTATCAATGTTTCTGTTTTAATGCTTAGGTTTTTGATCTATTTTTATTTTAACTTAGTACATGTTGAGAGATATGGGACAAGATTCAATCTTCTTCAGTTATCCAGGTTTCCCAGCATCAGGTGTTGAATAGGCTGTCTTTCCCTCAGGGAGTGCTCTTGGCCTCCGAGTCAAGCACCATACAGCTGGATGTGTCTGGGGGTTTTCTGTATCTTCTGTTCTGTGCCACTGATCCACATGTCTTTTGGTTCAGTACTGTGCCATCCTTGTTGCTTTGTAGAATAGCTTAAAGACAGGAATTGTGATTCTTCCTGCAGTGCTCCTGACTCCCAAGATTGCTTTTGTTATTCTGGGTCTCTTCTGCTTCCATATGAATTTTAGCAATGTTTTCCCTAGGTCTGTAAAGTATGCTGTTGGTATTTTGAATGAGACTGCATTAAAACCGTATAACATTTTTAAAAGTATGGCCCTTTTGACAATATTTGTTCTGCCTTTCCAGGAACAGGGGACAGTTTTCCATTTTCTGACGTCTTCTTTAATCACCTTTAAGAGTACTGTAGTTTTCTTTGTAGAGGTCTTTTATCTCCTTGGTTAGGCTAATATCTAGGTATTTCATTATTTTTGATGCTATTGCAATTGCTTTGGTAGTATAATTTCCTCCTCATCAAGATCATCCTTGTTGGACACACATGTTAATGATTTTTGTGTGTGAATTTCACTGCATTGCTCAAGTGAATAATTAATTCTAAGAGTTTTTTGGTAGAATTCCTTGGGTCTTCTATGTAGAGTATGCTGTCATCCTCAAATAATGATGACAAATAATTTCCTGTATGTATTCTTTTTTTATTTCTGGTCTTGCCTCATTGCTCTGGTTACTGTTTTGAGTACTATGTTGAGTAGAAGTGGGATAGTGGGCATCCTTGTCTTGTTCCTAACTTGAGAGGAAATGCTTTTAATTATTCTGCATTTAATGTGATGTTGGTCATTGGCTTGTCACAAATAACTTTTTTATCAAATTCAGGTATGATTCTTCTATACCTGTTTTCTTCAAGATTCTTGCCAATGGGGTGTCGGTTTTTGTCAAAAGCCTCTTCTGCATTTATTGACATGAGTATGTGGTTTTGGACTTTGCTTCTGTTTTTGTGATGTATTAAACTTTTTGTTTTACATATGTTGAACCACCCTGCTGTCTGTTTCATTCCAGAGAGGGATGAAACCTGCCTGGTCATGATGTTTTATCTTTTTGATGGTGTGCTGGATTCAATTAGCTAATATCTTGTTGAGAATTTTTCCATTTATATTCATTATGAAGATTTGCCTACACTTTTCTTTCTCAACTGGATCTTTATCTGGTTTTGGAATCAGAATGATGCTGGCTTCCATAGTGAACTTGGGGACACACTTTCCTTTTCAATTTCTTTGAAGAGCTTGAGGAGTATAGATGATATAACATCCTTCAAGATTTTGTAGAAGTCAGCAGTGAATACTTCAGGTTCTGAGGGTTTTTTTAGTTGACAGATTCTTTATTACTGTTTCTATTTCATTGCTTGCTATTAGTCTGTTAAACATTTTTTTCTTCTTGGGTTAGCTTTGGTAGTTTGTATGAGTCTAGGAATCATTCTGTTTCTTCAAAGTTTGCCAATTGGTTGGAAAACAATTTTTCAAACTAGTTACTAACAAGCACCCAGATTTTCACAGTGTCTGTTGTGATTCTGCCTTTTTCCTTTCTAGTGGTGTTGATGTGAGGCTTTTCTCTCTTCCCATTTGACAGTCTGGCTAAGGGTTTATCTATTTTGTTTATTCTAAGAACCAGTTCTTACACTCGTTAATTTTATATTTTTTTAGTCTCTGTTTCATTGATTTTTGCCCTAATCTTTATAATTGTCCTCCTTACTTTTGCTTTATGCCTAGATTTTTACTGTTTCTCAAGTCTCTTGAGGTTCCTCATAAGGTTATTCACCTGAGCTTCTCTGTGTTTTTAACATTGTCACTGATGGCCATGAACTTCTTCTTAGATCTGTTTTTATGGTTTTCCAAAGGTTTGGATGAGTCGTACAGGTGTTACCATTGGCTTCCAGAAATTTTTAAATGCTTTTCTTGCTTTCTTCTGTGGCCCTTTGGTTATTCAGGAGTGTGTTATTATCTGTAATTCTCCAGGTGCTTGTGCCTTTTCTGTGATTCCTTTTGTCACTAATTTCTTCTCTCATTGCACTGTGGTGTGACAGTATATATGGGGTAAATTTGACTCTTATATTTCTTTAAGCAGCCTCTGAGGAACAATGTGTGATCTACTTTGGAAAAAGTATAGTGTGCACAGAAAATAATGTACTCTTTGTTGGAGTGAGGTACAATATTCTGTAGGTATCTATTAAGTTCATATGTTTGAGGATGTGGTTCAGCTCTGATATTTCTTTATTGAATTTTTCTATCTCTTTGAAAAAGTGGGATGTTAAGGTTCTCCCACTCAGACTTTGTCAGAGCTTTGTATGAGCTTTAATTTCAGCAGTATTTTGTTTTATGCAGATAGGTGTGCCAGTATTTAGAGCACAAAAGTTTATAAACATTTTCTCTTCTCATTGGATTGTTTGCTTAACTGGTATGTGGTGAACTTCTTTGTCTTTTCTAACCATTTTTTACCTTGAAGTTTACTATGTCTGAGACAAAAATTGCTCCCCTTCTTAGTCTTTGGGTCCTAGTGCATGAAATACTATTTTTCATCCTTTAATTTTTAGAGTATATCTTTTTGAATTATATGAGTTTCTTGAATGCAACACACTGCTAGATTCTGGTTTTTTTTTAAAATTTTATCTGCTAATCTGTGCCTTTTAATCAGAGAGTTGAGGTCATTAATGTGGAGAGGTATTACTGAGAATGTTGATTATTTACTATTAACTACATTCTTTCTTTGTTGGCGACTCCTTCATTTTCCTTTTCCTATTATTTTGTTGCTGTTTATCCATTCATCTTGCTCAATGTTTTTCTTTCATCTGGAATTTTTAGCTTTATTGGTTTCACTGTTTCTGTCTAGGATATTCTTAAATATATTCTGGAGTGCTGGTTTAGCATGGAGAAATCTCTTGAACTGCTACATTTCATGAAATATCCTTACTTCTCCATCTATTTTGAAGGATAGCTTTGTTGGATACATTATTCTGAGTTGACAACTGTCTCCTCTTAGGTCTTGAAATACTTTACTCCAAGCTCTTCTGATCTTTAAGGTTTGACTTGGGAAGTCTGCTGTAATTGTAATTGGTTTACCTGTACATGTGATGTTTTGTTTTCTTCTGCTCTTAAAAGTCTATATTTTTGTTTTTGTTGTTGTTGCTGTTGAATATGTGGCTATTTAAGAAGGACATGCCTTGGTGAGCTTCTTCTCTGGTTAGTTGTTCTGGGAAACTTGCACGTAGGTTCCACAGCTGTCAAATAGTTGTGAAATTAAAAAGAAAAAAAGAAAGAAAAAAATATTTGTGAAATTTTCTGCTATGATTTCTGCAAACATGTTAATTTCATGTGCGTTATCTTGTAGCTTTTCTCTCACTCCAGTTAGATTTTCATTGGTCTTCTTAGTGTCATCTAGCCACTGCTGGATGATCTTTTCTTGTTCTCTTATTCTTTTGTAGTTTTTTGTGTATTTTATCGTAGTTTACCATTTTGCCTTCAGTTTCAGGCACTGTTTTCACAATGCTCATTTCTGCAGTTTACAAATTCTATACAGATTTTATTTTAGATATTTCTGACTGACATCTTTTTGAAGATTCTGTTTTTTGACTATATTATTCATGTTTTAAACATTTGGATGAGTTTGTGCAATTTTGTACTTATTTCTCCCATATGGAGCTAACAGTGATAATGTCGTGAACTTTTGATTCATTTCCTCTATAAACTGATCTAGTGATAGTAATAGGTGAGAAAAAACTTGATGCGGGGTCTGATTCTGTCGGAGTACTGAATTCTTTCTGTAAACTTTTCATAGAGCTCTGTTATCTGCTATTTGCTTTTTTTCTACAGTCGTGGTCCCATTCTCTGGCTTAAAAGCGTTAGGAGACTTTGAGAGCTCCCCATTGCCTTGCTTTTCCATACTTCTAGGTGTATTTGTGTCCATTTTTAATCATTTTTTATTCCTGTTTTTGATACTGCAGGTTGAGGTCTAATAGAATGAGAAGTTGCCCTGGTAGTTTTTATGGATATTTTTGGAAAGATGCTGCCTCCTAGTGAAATATTTTCAGATTTGCGTGTCCAGAGATAGCATTTAACACTTTCATTATTTAATGTAAGTGATTTGGACTTAACCATTATGGTTTTCCAGAAAGAATTATCCCAGTCAACAGCGCTGCTCATGTATCACTTGTGTAAGATGCACCTTGCATTTGCCGCTCCCCCTTTGTCTGTTTTCTGTGCAGACTGTGATCATTTGCTGTTAGCAGTTGTCCTGCAGTGGGTAGCAGAAGTGGAAGGAGAACGACGGAGGGTGGGCCCCACCTGCTACCACCAGAACGTGGAGACTGGCAGAACGACAGGCACCAAAGCACAGCCTGATGAAGTCCCTTCACTGAAGGGACTGTCCCTTCAGTGAAGAGTCGGTGTGAGCTGGATGTAGCTATGAGCAGTGTATATTAGCGTGTGTGCATGTGCATCTGTAGATGAGTGTGTACCTGCGTGTAGGTCCGTGTGGAAAGTTGCTAGCTTGAATATGCACCGCTCTGAAGGTCATGTGGGAGATGAGTGTGCACACGGATGAGTCAGTGAATGTGCACACCTGGGGATCAAAGGAGGATTGATCTTCACATGTGTAGCTTGTAGGGGGTAAAGGTATGCACACATGTAGGTTGTGAGGAGAGGTGAACAAATGCACACTAACATGACATATGCAAAGGAGAATTTACACACGTCACTCACGTGGGGAGGTATGTGTGTGTATGTGTGGACTATGTGGGTACAGGAGTAGATGTCCTCAATCATAGGGTTTGTGTGAATGTGTATAACTACACATCAATGCACACCTTTGGTAGCACAGTGGAGCTGAGCATACAGGACTGATTAGGATACTAAGTAAGATGCTGGGAAGTGGGGTTCTGGGAGGGGACCCCGGCCTTTGGGGTGCTCTTGCTGGGTGGGAGAGGCAGCAGCAGGGCTGGTGAGGAGAGAGAGGGCTCTTTGGAGCTCCTGCCTTGCCCCGCCCAGAGCCAGGCTGAGGGGGCCTGAGGAGGCCAAGACCCTGTGCTGCCCTCAGCCTCCAGCCTCTCCTGACAGCTGGGTTCCTGGAGGCCACGCTCTGGGTGTTGAATCTCTGTCACCCTGCCCACCACATCTGTCTCCGTGTCCTCAGGCCTGATCTCCACCGTATGCCCTTCAGTGCTGCCCTGAGCTGGGGTGGAGGTGCTGGGGCAATGAGTGCCTGCCCTGCCCTGTGCTCTCTCGGATCCTGGCCCTGGGTGGCTGCTCCTTGGGTGTGTGTGTGGTGGGGTGGGGATGAGAACCTGGGATTACTGAGCTGGGAACAGCACCATGAGAAATTTCTCCTCCATGACTCCTCCTCTCCAGTGCCAGATGTACTCTCTTTCTTCAGAAACCTCCACTGATTATCCCCCTCTTCCTTTTGCAGAAGTAATACTGCAATCTTCTGGTCTATGAAAGGCCTTGGGAGAACTCCATCGCTGTGACTCCTGCCAGCTGTCACAGAGCCTGAGGTTGTGCTTCTCCCCAGATGGTGCTCAAAGCCCCTGCCCCAGCCCTCACCTGTAGGGTCCCCAACTCCGTGATGAGCCTCAAACCTGGAGCATGTGTGCTCCCCTCAGTGCGCCAGCATCACCAGTCTCCCCAGGGAGTGTGGATACACATGAGCTGACCCCTCTTTTTTCCCCTGTGCTTCTCAAATACACCTCTGTGGGTGCACATGGCCAACCCTACCTTGCTCAATAAAAACCTGCACTAGCCCCTCCTGGATTCTGTGGTCTGGCTATTCAGGGGAAGCAGTTTGGGGCTGGACCCACTCGGCCATGGGTGCAAGTTAGGGCCAGGATCACCCCTTTGTGACACCTGAGTGTCAGGGAAGATGAGGAGCAGATGGCTGGGGACACAGGCACCCAGTATGGTGGCTCCTGGACATGGACAGGGCAAGAGGAGCCCAAGCTGCAGGCCTGACACTGGCTGTACCTTACAACAAGTCAGACTGCATACAGGAGTGGGCACTGGGCATGGCCGTGCGGCCTCACCCATGGGTGCAGAGCTGATACCTGCAGGGCCACCTCTCCTTGCTCACCTTTCCTGAAGACAAAATGAACAGAGCTTTGTTCCACATCTATCCACGGAAGATCTGGGCCCCTCGTGAGGCAGAAGAAAAGTGCATCTGTGTGTGTAAACTGGTGGAGAAAGGGCCAGCGGGACCCAAGAAGGAGAACCTGGGTCACAAGGCAGGAAGCACTTCTGCACCTGAGCGAGTGCCTCCCAGCTCCCACCCATGGGCACCTGGAGCTCTATCTGTGGGTAGAGGTGGCTGAGTTCTCTTCTCCCCACCCAGAGGTGCAACATTCAGAACAGAAACGGGCTGTGCTGAGCTGAGCTTGCTTCTCATTCCAGGAGGAGGTTGGTTCATAACGTCTCTTAGTGGCACCATGGTTGTATAGCAGAGAGACACCAAGTCCTACACCCCTTGCTCTGTGACCCTTCTCTCTTCTTCCTCCCAGATGCTCAGAGAAGAGCAGGGGAGCCCTGGCGTCCTGGCCACTGGGATCCGGGGTCAATACTGCCCACATTCAGTGCACTGGGAAGCACTGGTGGCCACTGTCATGGATACTGGAGCAGGTCCCCCAGTCTTCCCTGGCGTTGGTTCCCCTGAAACCCAGGGAGCAGAGAAAGAGCAGGGTGAGTTGCATCCTGCACTGACCACGACGAACAGCAGGTGGCGGTGTGCATCTACTCAGGACTGGTATCCAGGGCCCTGGCAGGGCCCTTGAGGCAGCAGATAAGGTTGCGGCAAACTTTTTGGACAAGTGGGCGGGACCTGCCAGTCACACCTTTCATGGTACACACCTAAACAAGATCTTGAACCAGGAACTAGTCTGAAAGTGCTATTTTCAAGTCTTTTCACAAGAACTTGAGCATGATTTTGATAGGATGGGCTAGGTTTGATGTCAACCTGAGGCCTGGGACATGCAAAAAAGCAGCCACCATCAATCTGGGGAACACTGTCACTTCTTTTAGTGTCCCAGTCTGTGTTTCGCAGGGTGTCCTTTTCTTGTCTTTAGTTGACCTGATCTTGCCCTATAGAACAAGTTTCTTTCCCTTTCACACCTTTAATAGATGTACAACCTTGGTACTTTTTGCACTCTCTTGAACAAGTCTTTGTTCAAGACAGACAGGGCCAAAAAGCCACCTGTAAAACTGCAACACCCCAACACCTGGTAGCATACGTTGGGGAAGCCAGCAAGTAGCAGATGAAGCCCTTTGGACACAATGTAGTTTCTTTCTAATTTAGTTTATGGCACTCTTGTATAGTGGGTCATGCCTGCAATCGCAGCACTCTGCAGGCTGAAGAAGGAGGATCCCTGTAAGTTCAAGACCAGCCTGAACTGCATAGCAAGACTATGTCACAAAAGAAAAGAAATTTTTTTTTAACTCTTTGACAAAGAAAGAGTGGTTTTGTTTCTTCTTTCCTTGTGTCTCCTGTAGGAAAGCTCCAATCCAAAGTGAACCTGCAATTTGAAGAGTCACAGGATTCTGATTGATAGTCAAAGGCCTGGACCTCACCGCAGCATCCAGTATGAACCCATATGGGAAAGCTGATTGAATGTGACAGAGACAAAAGAGTCTGGACTGGAGATCTGCAGCAACCAGAGAGAAATGTCCACAGGCAGTGTGAACACAAAGCTCCTCTGAAGAAGCGAAATGGAAACTTCCTTTTCCTTTCCCTTTTTGTACAGTCCAGCTACAAACATAACAATTGGTGCCAGCCCTATCCAGGGTGAGTCTGCCCTCCTAGATATGTGGCTTGGATGTCAGTCATCCACACACAGCCGGGATGGATGTGCTCCACTAATCCACTGGCCTTTCTTACTCTGTGTGGGTTCAAATCACAAACACTTACCACAGTCCACTCCCTGTCCCCCGTATGATCAGACTCACTTCCTTACACCATAGTTAGTCTCCAAATACAGAGCCACATTCATAATTATGCTACCACAATGCAACTCTCCTGCTTACAATCAGAAAAGCACTAAATTCCTCCCACTGTAGAAGGCAAATTTGTCTTTGGATGATGTTTATTCTTCTCCTGACATTGCTAGCTTAAGCATTAATAATATAGAGTTAACAATACTTAAGAAGCAATATTAAATCTATCAACATAGATTTTCTTTACAAATAAAGAAAATATATGATTTTATATGTCCAAGCATATTAAGAAGTTAGGAAAGAAAAATTGCCAAGACACTCTTAATTTTTATAACTGATCAAGCTCTCATGGCTGGTATTTTTAACCACCTTCTTCTACTGCCCATTCTGCATTCTCCTCATCTTCAGCAAGCACCTGCTGGGTCTTGGTTCTGATGGGGTAACCTGTACCTTCCTTTCTGAAAGCTCTGGGCCATTTGTCATCCTTCCTGGATGCATTGTTATAGACTCTCAGTGACATTAAAACAGCATAGTAGAATTAAGAGATGCACAAAGTGATTTCCTACATTCCCAATAGATTGTTCCTTGTGGAGTAATAGGACAATTTCTCCTTGGCAGTCTGGATCAGTTACTCTTGCCACTACAGTAACTACCATTCTAGTTTTTTTTTTTTACTCAGAAGCGTGAAGAGCCCAATATGACCAAGGGGAGGTCTTAGCCTCCAGTTCCAATGAATCATTGCTTTGCTTCCTGGTACAAGCTTTCTCTACTTGCAGCTAAGGCTTCTAGGCCAGCAGATCACAAGGCTGTAGAAATAGGGGAAATAAAATTACCAGTGGGTCATGGAGGGCAAAGTGATTGGTAGCATTGCTGCTTCCACCCTTGATTCTGGGATCTGTGGACCTGGGCTATGAGAGACAGAGTTCCTCTAGTGGATGCTGACTCAAAGAGTACAAAGTCTTCTAGAGAACCTAGTCTCAGCCCTGCAAGGCATTGCTCCACCACTGGTGTCATTACTGCATGTTCAAATGCCATCCCACCTTTCTATCATCCATGCTTCTGGATGGTGAGGGACATGGAAAGATGAGTGGATTCTTGCTAAGTTCTTTGGCTGTGAAATGTGTCTCTTGGCTGGAGGCACTGCTGTGTAGCATACCAGGATGGTGGATGCAGCATTCTGAGCCCATGACTGATAGTTTTGGCATAAGTGTTTTTTAGGCAAGGCAAGTCCATATCCAGAATAAATGTCTATGTCAGTAAGAACAAAGTACTGCCCTTTCCATGGTGAAAGCTGTCCAGTATAATCAACATGCTGTGTTGTCACAGGCTCACACCCAGGAGAATAGTGCCATATCAGGACTTAAGTATTGGCCCTTGCTGCTGGTATATTGGGCATTCAGCTGGGGCTGCAGCCAGATCAGTCTTGCTGAGTAGGAATCTATTGCATAGTGTCTTGGTTACTTTTCTCTCATTGCTGAGACAAAATTCCTGATGCCCAAAATTAATGAAGAAATAGTTTATTTAGCTCACAGTTTGTAGATGTTTCAGCCATAATAGCTGGTTCCAAGTCAGGGTAAAACGGTAGAGGAGCAGTGGTTCATGGTTCCTGGAAGACAGCAAAATAGGAAAAGTAAAAGGGGCAAACAAGAGAGTAAGGCTCTTTCTCTCTATTATATTGTACACAGGCTTCCTACTCCAGGGCAGGTGTAGCACTCACATCCATAATCCCAGCATTATTAGACCATTCATCAGTCACAAACTCTAGAAGTCTACACTCATGAGTGCAAGAGGCTTTGGGGAACATCTAGATACAAACCATAACATTCAGCCCCTGAAGCCCCCCCCCCCAAAGACTCATGTATATCCCTTTACATAAAAGGCATTTTAGCCCATATCTGAGAGTTTCCAAAGTCCTAACAGTTTCAACACTGCTGGAAAATCCAAGTTCCAAGTCTCCTCTGAGATCTAAGGCAAATTCTTAGCTGTGAGTCCCTGTACAAATGAATACCTAACCATTTCCAATAGCCAATGCCATATGATAAACTTTATCATTCCAAAAGATACAAACAGGAGGATACAAAGGATTGGAAACAAAGCAACCCCAAATCCATCAAGGTAAGCACTCAGTCCAGTAGCTTCATGTGCAGTGTCCAATGCAACCTGGGGCAAGTTGTGAGCTCCAAAAAGCTGGAGTGGCTCCATCTCTATGGCCCTTCTGTTGGTTGTAGCTCCCATAACTTCTCTCTTTGGCTGGCTTCACTCCCTCCTTACAGGTTTCCTCAGATGATTAATGTTTTTGGATTTTCTAAACTTTTGATGTCTCCACTGCACCTTTGGCTTCACCCTCACAGATTTACACATTGCTCTCTTGGGAGCACACCACCTGGCCTCCCAGGCCTTCTAAAATCTGGGTGAAAGCCTCTTTAACCTCAGAACTATTGCATTCTGCATGTGTCTAATCCAGCACCATGTAGATGATGCCAAGGTGTGCCACCAGCTGGAACAGGAGCCAGGCTTCCTTCTCTCTTGGCTGTAGGGGTTGAAGGCCTGGATTTCTGAGCACTCTGATTCTGATTCCTGAGGCAGTTTTGGGTTCAGTTTAAATACAGTTTGCAAGCAGGAAGTACAGGCATTACACAATTTGTTACATGGCTTGAATTAAGTCATAACATAGAAATATCCAGGGGATGAGGGGAGAGGGTTTGAGTGGAGCAAGCAGAATTAACACATATCTTTGACTGGGTTACATCACTCCACCAAAGTTCTTGAAGCCAGTTTGAAGTAATATATTTCTTAATTAAGAAATAAGATAGTCAAATTGACCCAGTGCATTATCAGAAGAAAAATAGGTGGACCCAGACAGTCAAGACTGACTGAAGTTAGCAGGCTAGCTATGTGACAAGCAGCAGGAGCAAGGTCACAAACCTGTAATTGGTCTTTAGCATTTCCAATGAAATTACTATAAGTTTGCTATTCTGTAAGTGTGCTCTTATACTATAACTGTGTCCCAACAGTATTATATGTCAAAGTTGCTCACCTGAATAACAGGTCTCATGGCGCATATGTGAGAAGTATCTATAGAGACAAGGATATATTCAAGTTTGTTTAAAGATGGTGTATGGGTCATATCCATCAGTGGTTAGTTGTAACACCTCTGGCATTGCAACCTTCCTAAGGCCTACAAATGAGCTGAAATGTAGGGCATGACATCAGATTTGTCTAGCTTGTGCCATGGTAATTTTAAATTCTTTTTGCAGAGATTTAGAATTTTGATGAAAAAACTCACGGAATTGTCTTGCTTTATCTAAAATGCAAATCAGATTGACAAGACCATCTACATTATGATTACTGAATGATAATTACCTGGGAGATTAGAGTGGGCTCTTATATGATCAATAAAGAATGGAGCAATTCTGCTTAATATAACTCTTTGTAGCTCTAGAAATAGTTGTAATAAAATTGGTGCAAGGTGGAGTGAGTAGAAGTGGTCTCAATCCTTTGGGTTAGATATATTGCATAAAAAGAATTGCTTAAAATATTAAGGGGTAAATTTGAAAATTTTTCTGTAACATATAAAGTTGCCTTAATCTCTGACCACTGCGCTGAATCTCCCTGCATATAGAAAAAGCTCTGGAAGGAGCAGCTCCAAAGGACTGCTTTTCCCTTGGATGAACCATCTGTAAAGAAAATGGGAGCTTCTGTCAATGGTTGTAACTGAGTAACTTTTGGGAGAATAACAGAGGGTCAGTCGGGTAGTGATTATCTACTTTCCCTAGGAACTAGGCAAATGCTTCCTGCCAGAATAAGGCACTTTGGATGGAATTTGTCTGTGTGGTGCACCTAGTGGCGCTACAATAACTGCTGGACCATGCCCAGGATGCTGACATGCTCTATTTCTTTCCATGCATACTATCTTTGCTATTTGGTCTCCATATACCTGGAGAGTGCAGACTAATTGATTTGGCAAAAACAGCTGTTCCATAGGGAAAAGAATCTTATTTATCCATTGTCCTAACATAACCTGTGAGAGAAGAGACCTGTACTACAAATAAGTACATAGGCTGAGTAATATAAATTCTAAAACATTGCCTAGAATGTAAACATTTTTTCAACCAATTTCAGTTCCCATCTGGCAGCTTCTGTGAGATGTCAGGGAAAATTTAAATCTTTATCACATTGATGAACACCATGCAAGTTTTGTAACTGATAAATTGCTATGCCTAATTTGGGATTTAGTCAGTTAATATCTGCTAATAATTGGAAATCATTTTAAAGTTTGAACTTTATCTACACAAAAGATTCATATAAAAATCTTATGTGGCTTAATTCCTTTTCAGAAACAACAGTGCCTAGCAGCTGTAAGGACTTATCATTTGTACTTTGTCCAGTACTAGGTGAAGACCAAAAGCAAATAATTCTCTCTTAACTTCTTCAAACAGCACCAGTAAATCATACTTGGTGGACATGGCAAGCAAAATGTCACGCCTGTAGTGGATAACATAAACCTGAGAGAACGGAGCTCAACATCTCGTCAAAGCTTGGGCTGCAAGCAGCTGACGTAAGGTGGCGTTATCTGATACACCTTGTGGGAGCCCTGTCCATTGAAAACATTTTGCTGGCTCATGAAAATTAATGCTATGTACTGAAAATGCCACAAAAAAGTCCATCCTGAGGAGAAAATGACATATTAAAAGTGCAATTTTTAAAATTAATGATGACCATGGGTCAGTCTTGTGGAACTGCAGTAACACTAGTTACCCCAGGCTGCAGTGCCCCCATTGGCAGCATGCCAGCCTTTACAGCCCTTAAGTCCCGTATCAACCTCTACTTGCCTGTTCATTCTGGAATGATGAGACCAGGTATTCCATGGGCTAACAGATGGTGCAAGATGACCTAATTGCATTTGCTCTTCTACCAATGTTGATCAAATCTTTGACCTCTCCTGAGATAGAGACCATTGCAGAGCCCATGTCAGCTTTGTAGTTTTCCACTGAATTGGCAGTGAGAAATAGGAGAAGTACCAATAGCTCCATTATAAATTTAAATCATATCCAATTCCAGACCTATTTTAACTAAAGGCTCAATTGGAAGAATACATCCCTGCAAGTTTTCACCTAAGCCTTTGCTTTCTTGATATCTCATCTTAGCCATCACTCTGTGGGGCAAAAGTAACTAAGCGAGTGTCCCATTCTTTCATAATGTCTCTGCCTCATAGATTGATGGGAATGGGCATGGGAACCAGTCTTACAAACCCTGACTGTCCCTCAGTGCTGACACAGGAGAGTGGCAGTGCACTCTGTGAGACAGGCTATGGCAGTTCAAGCATATGAAAGCTGTGGAGGCAGGGCTAGTTGGCAAGCAGGTGGCCATGATTGATTGTTTATTATGATCATATCTGCTCCCATAGCCAACAGTCTAGTAAAAGACTTTCCATTTAACTTTATAGTAAAAATAGGTGTATGAGCTGAAATAGTGAAATTTCCTTGCTTAAAGGTTCCTCTTTACCAGGCTCACATGAGGGTTTAAGGTCATTGATGGGCTGAATTTTAGGGAAAACCTAGACCTGAGCACTCAGGTCATCAGGTTCAATGATCCAAATGTCAGTGGAACATAGTGCTACAGATACCTCCTGATTACAGTCCCCATCTATTAGGGTTGGTATTACACCAAGGCCTTTAGAAATTAAGCTTTCTTTTCCAATAACCATTCTCATGATTCCCTTTGGCGCCAGCCCATAGATTCTATTGGGAAATAAAATTGTTTTTTCTCCACCTGATGAATGCAAGAAGCCACAGGTACATCTAATCCTGCACTCTGGTGGGTCTGTTGGGCCAGAGATGCAAGATGGTGCTGTGCACCTATCTTGGCAGAGGGACTGTTGTATAACTGGTTTTGACTGGATGGAACTGGCTTAACTGTGCATGTGCCTCTTTGACTTTTCTGCTAGTGTATCTGCCTGAGCCATGGAGGGGCCCATTCTTCATTTCCCTGAAGCAGGGGTGCCATCTTTACATTAGATGTCCAATCTTTTGCCCAATGCAAACCTTTCATGCAACTTGGACATGGACTGGGTGGCAAATCAGGCACAATCTACTAGCATTCTTTTCAAGCTAAAGGGCTGGCACATTTGGAGGCACTGGGTAGTGCCATCGAGTGTGTCCTCATTTGCCACAATTTACATATTTAATCATATTGAATTTATTGGCAAGGTTTTGGAATTACAGCCTGTGCTAAGAGCGCAGAAGCATGAGCAGTAGATCCGATATTTTGTATGCACAAATGTAAGTAGATAAATCTTCAGTGCAAAGAACAGAGGTTAAGACTCATGTGAAACTCACTGACATTTTCATGTTCTAGTTGGTGAATGAGAATATCAGCCACCTTGTTGTGAAAAGTTTGTCTACTCACTGTTTCTTATAATCATGCCACAAACTGAGTATAATGTTCTATAGGTCCTTCCAGTATTTGGGCTAAAGATTCTTTGGTGTGTCATCTTCTGGAAATGGAATTGACACACAGCACAAAGTTCTTTGCACTGCATGAAAAGAAGAAGCAGTGCTTGTGCTTGAACTTTTGAGTCGACCCGTGCCTGATAGCATCTCAGATGTAACAGCTTTAAGATTTTCATCCTCTCTGTCTTGATTCGTCTTTGCCTATCCTGATATTAGTACCCTTAACCGCTGAAGGTATTGTGCTGAAGATAAACATGTGCGAGCTACATGGGTTAAATCGTAACACAGTTGAAACCCTTGTATTACATTACCTCAGCAGCATAAGGTGCATGGACCAGGGAAGCAACTGCCCAGATCACTCTGTCTCAACTCTTTTAATAGTAAGAAATTAAAGCAGTGTGCTTATTGTGTGTATAATGAGGGTTTTCAAACTCTGTCCTATAGTGACTGGAAACATACTGGCATTGCACATCTAAGTACATAACGGTATTTTGGCTGTTTTGTGGGTGGAAAGGAGGAGGGTCCTGTCTGAGCTGACTGGTATGTAGAGCAGAAGGAAGAGCAGTGGGAAGAGAAGGGAGTACAGTTGCAGGAAGAGCAGAGGGTAGAGAGTCAACTGAAGGGGAGGTAGGAGGGAAGGACAGGAGGAGGAATAGTTATCTTCTGAATTGAATATAGAGGACAAAGCAGACGGTGTAGGCAATGTGGAAATCTGCTGCATTTCCTTTAGAATAGTCAGTAAAAGCAAGATCAGCTGATTAGCTGAACTTTATGAACAAAATTTGTTTTTCTCCTGCAGCCCAATTTGAGGCATGTTGCTGTGGCAACCTGATTGTTTTGTTATGGTTATGTCTGGCCTCCCATTTTCCTCAGTTACTGTACTCTGAGGGGTTTTGTCAGGACAGTTTGACTCTTGTTCAGGATATTTGTGACTAGTCTCCATTCTTTGCAGAGTCAAGGAGTCAATTGCAAAGACAGAAGTACAGTTTAACCAGGTTCCAAGTAGCCATAGTTTTAGGGTGAAATATTTAGCTCTGTAAAAGTTATCGCCCACTTTGTACCACACTGTCAGAATAAGAGGAAGGATAAAATTTAGATGGATGGCACATTGTCTTAGTTGCTTTCCTCTTGTTGCTGAGACAAAAACACCTGACACCAAAAAGTAAGGGAATGTTGTGAATTGAAATCTGATGAGCAATTTAAACACCAGCTGAACTGAATCAGCGTGGTGCTGAGCGAAAAGAGACATGGAGAAGAAGAGTAATGATGTTGGTTCTCTGTAGCATTATTGTTTGGAGCTCTTGGTTCCTTTAGAGAAGCTGTGGGCTCTCCTGAAGGAGCTTGTCATGCTGGCTTCCCTGATATGGACTCAACTGTTATAATATGAGGAGCTCTGGACCTTGTAGGTGAGAATGGCTGTGGTTCACTTTGGGGGAGCTCTGGTCCTTGCTTTGAGCATGGCTTCCTGACTCCAGAGGGGAAGATGTGTGCTGTCAGTCTCCAGAAGAAGCTTGTTACACCGGCTTCCTGATATGAACTTAGCATTTCTCATTGTCAGAGGACCTCAGGACTTCACCATTGCTGAGGGTGGCTGTGGTACTTTTTTGGGAGGCTCTGGTTCTAATTTTGAGTTTTTTGTTTTGTTTTGTTTTGTTTTTTGCTCTAGTGCAGAACACTCAACCTACTGGCATGAGTCCTTCACTCCACTGGCACAGACTTTCTAGATTTCACTGTTGATCTTGGGGCCTTCCCAGTGCAGATCTGTAAAACAGAATTG
>PVLA01014100.1:0-32719 GCA_004027455.1 Hydrochoerus hydrochaeris
GTGGCCACCCCAGGATGAGAAACATCAGCATCTCCTGAGATCTGCACCATGTTGGAACTTAGGGTTCTCAGAAACCAAGCAGCCAGCTCACTGCCCTGGTAAGTGACAGTGGCCCAGAATGCCATGGCCAGGAGAACTATCAGTGTCTCCTGAGATCCATGCCAAGTTGGAAGTTAGGGCACTAGGAAACTAAGCAATCAGCTTGCTGCCCTGGTAAGCAGCTGTGAGCCTACTGGTATGCAGGTTGACATTCAAACATCCATCCTCCCCGCCCATTAGCAAGTAGCAGCAGAAATCTGAGCATCTCTTGTGAGTTTGACTATATGCATTATAGCAAATAAGGGGGATTTTCTTCTACGATCTCTTTGAAAGAAAATATTCTTATCACTGTTTTGCTTTGTTCTAATGAATGGTATTGCTCTATTCAATATTCTGTTTTGATAACTTCTATAAAGTTCTATATGTTCTTTGATTCAGATATACCTGATTGAAAGAACAACTATTGCGAAGCAAATGAGATATACTATAGTACCTATTACTGTTATCTTGGTAACCTGCTGTGAAGTTCTGTACCAGTTTCACTAAACTATCTCAACTGGATTTGTTCTGTCTTTTTTGTGGTATTTTCTACTTAAAAAATTTTAAAAAAATTACAAAAGAATTTATCATTTTAAAAAACAGAATGAGTTATAATGAGAGGGAGTAATCCAAAATGTCATAGACAATGGTTATTCACTTGAAAGTTTAAATTCAAGAAGTTGAGGTAAAAACAAAAAAGGAGATCAGTAGAAGAAAATGAAAAAGAAAGGTAAGAAACCTAACCAGTGAAAAATGGAAGAAAAAGAGAGAATAAAAAAGAGAAGAAAGAAAAATGAGGCCAGAAAAAGAGAGGTGAGAGATACAAAAATAACCATAGACTACAAAACAAATCAAGATGACAACCCAGCCAGACAGGAAAGAGATAGACAATCAAATAAACAAGAGAGAATAAAAGTAGTAAAATATTTCTAATGTTTACAGTTCTGTGATACTGTCCAGGTTAGATTGCGGAAATATGCTGAGTATGTAGTTGACCTCAGATTCTTGATGTAGGGCCTGGGAATGGTCTTATGTCCATGTAGTTTTCCAGAGTCCACCCACTGACTCCTCACTGCTGCTTCAGAGGCTTCCACATTACTGGTCTCACTAATAACTCTGCCCTCCAAAGGCATGCATGTGTCCCTGCACCGAGGGCCCAGTTGTTGTTCTGGGTCTTGTTTCCCAGTAGGTCCATCTTCCAAAGGCATGAGTCCTCACACATTTATTGTAGACCTCACCATCCACTGGGCAATGGAGGAGATGCAAAGCATGGAATCACACTTTTCTTATAGGCATCATTATCCCAGGGGCAATGGAGGAAGTAAAGAGCATGGACTCAGACTACTCTGGCAGACACCACCATCCTGGGGTAATGGTCAACAGAGTTAAAAAACAACCCACAGAGTAGGAAAAATTATAGCTAACTGTCCCTCAGTCAAAGGATCTTTATGTAGAAAATATAAAGAATTGAAAAAATCAGAACCCCCAGATTCAAAGACCCAATTCAAAAATGGGAAGCTGGGATGAACACACATTTCTCAGATGAAGAAATACAAATAGCAAATAATATATTTCCTACAAACTTATTTTGAAATTTCATACCACTGTTTTTATTGCTTTTGTCTTTAAAAGAAAAAATAAAAAAAAACAAGAAAAGAGAAAAAATAAGAAAAATGTCTATTTCAAGTTGTTTCTCTGCTGTCACTGGTAGACAACATGGGCAGAAACAGTCCATATCTGTGTTGATTAATCTCAGCAAGTCAGGTATAGCTTACAGCAGGGAAGTGGATAATATCAGTGAGCCTGTACCTTTTGTTCCACTTAAGTGCAGGCTAGTTTCTGGCCATTATCCTGGAACCAGACCACTTTAGCTTGCAGAAGCCCATGTGCCTCCTGATGGCTTGAGCTTGGCTCCCTGTCTCTGATACTGGAAGCCACTAGATGCAGCTAGAAATTGATTGCTCTGAGTTTGCAGCTCAGTTAACCTTTCTCTGAAATGGCTCTCAACCAATCACCCTGCCTCGGGTGATATCTGAACCTGAGTAATTTACCAACCACTGAAGTGTGCTATGTCCACTGTTTCATTCCACTGGTGGAATATCTCTGTGGAGGTCTCTCAAGTGACCAGTTTGCTATGTCCATTGTTCCATTCCACTGGTGGAATAACTCTGTGGAGGCCTCTCGAGTCACCAGTAGTCATTTTGTCTGTAGGTTTGAGCTGCACTTCCCACACAGAATGGGAGTCTGAGCCCAGGAAGAAAGTGCCACCTGCCACCTCCTTCTTTGTTGAATTCTGTCCCTTTGTTATTCTTGTAGTATTTAACTCTCAATTCTGATCCTTCCCAGGCTGGCAGGGATTCACTTGTCTCCTTCCCCTATCATTGCTATATTCAGTGTCTAGACAGCAAATTTCAGCATGACTCTTTCTCTGCTGTTCATCACTCTGCTATCTTCCCAGAAGTTCTAGAAGTAAAAACTGGAGTCAGAGAATATGTTTATGTAGAACATGTGGTTATTGACATATCCATGGACTGTTTCACTTGTGATCCATGGACTATCTAAAATTTAATATCTGTCCCTGACTGACAAGAAAATTCTGCAGATAACAAGAAATGATCTCTATGGTTATAAATATATGGTTATAGTGAGTAGATATGGTCTTTGGGGTATATTTCTTAAATTAAAAATAATCACACTAAGAGTAGCCACCCAGAGAGAATATGGACTAACAAGAATAACAAACATGGCCAGGGATTTAGTTCAGTGGCATAAGTACCATCCTGCCAAGTGAAAGGTCCTGAGTTTGATCTCTGGTACAAAAAAAAAAAAATAACAGAAAACAAGAAGAGGTGCAAAGTTAGAAAATTGGAAAACTAATATATTTCATAAATTAATAACAAAGAAGACAAAAAGCAAGACACTAAAAAAATAAAATCTAATGCTAGGAGGAAATATTGTGAAATCTAAAAAATAATTTAAAGCAGACAATAAAAATGTAGAAGAGAAACTATAATAAAATTAATATGAGGAAAAGTGGTAGGTGACAGAGAAAAGGAAAGTTTGTGAGGTGTTGCAAATGATTAAAGTACTCTCACCCTATACAAATGCCAAATGAAAGTCATTATTTGGTATTACTAATAAGCATTAATCTAAAAGACATGTAAAAAACACAACCTAGAAGAATGTCTTTAGTAAAATTAAATGTAGATTAGCTTCTGGGGCTTTGAGCAAAAAAAATCAATCACAATAAAATAAATGAACATAAATGACAAGGCATGAAAATCTTTTGTAAATAACTTGAAATTTGCATTTTTTCACACTGTAGTAAAAACAGTTGTGCATAATATCATACATAAATACTATGGTCTTTCCAAACAAGGAATATTGTTGTTATCATTGTTCTTTGTTTTCCAATAGGAAATAATCTAACTTAAAAAAAAATCAGATAAAATAATGGAGAAAATTACCTGGCTGTGTGTTATATACAGAGTGTGTCTTGAACAAAGAAAATATAATGATGTATGAAATGCTAACACTTTTGACTAACCAATTTGTAAATTCAATCCATATAATACATAGCAACCAACTATATTATAAATTCAGATGCCAGAATCATTTTTAAATTGGATTGTTTTACAGTAACATGAAACCTCAGGGAATTCTTAACTTATACATGGCATATTCAAGAAGGCCATTTAAACAGTAATATTGATTCTGATGCAAAAGAGAAAGACAAATAAGAATTGACTTTGACTATTATTTGCATTTTTTCTATATATTTTTATTAATACTTTCTACAGAATTTGAGTATCTGTCTCTTTAAAAAAATTTTAATTTTTACAAGAGAGTTCTTTAAACATCAAAGATCAGTGATGAGAAACCACATGACAGTAAAAAGTTTATCTTGCCAGAACTCACCAATGACTCACAACTACAATTTCTGCTAGTTATTCAGTGTAATTAAGAATGTGACTATTGTCAGCCTCACAATGGTGGATCCCCACCTTAAAATCCCTGTGTGCTTTTCCTCAGAAATTTTTCCTTATTAGAAGTTTCTTTTACCACTGTCTGTGTTTCTCGAGTCTTGTACAGTTTATCAACTGGGGATAATATCAACACATTAAGTTTTTGGGCATAGCAAACTTCTTTTTACTCTCTTTGGAGCAACAGATTTTTTTCTCTTGTCAGCCATGTCCTATGATCATTGAATGGCCATCTGTAAACCTCTTAACTATATGGCCATTATAAACAACAGAGCACGTACATTACTAGTTTTATTTTATTCAGTATCTGGCTTGATGACTATAGTCCCACCACTTAGCATTGGTCTCCAACTTGAATTCTGCGGCTCTAACTCTATTGATTACTTTAACTATGATGCAAGTCCCCTCCTAAAGTCTTGTGCTCAGACATGGGTAATTGAACAGGTGATATTCCTTATAATAATATTTGCACTAATTATTATATTATTCTGTGATTCTGTCCTAAACACATCATCAGGACAATGAGATACACCCTCTGTGTATCTCTGGCATTTTCCACTTGCTCTTCCCACATGACTGTGGTTTCCTTAAAGTATGGGAGCTGCATCTTCATCAATACCAAGCCATCATCAAAGCAAGAGGCCATAATAAAGGAGTTTTAGTTCTCATGACTTCTGTTGCACCCTCTTTAAAGTCCTTCACTTAAAAGAGCAAGCAAGTGTAATAGGATTTCAGTGACTATCAAAAAGATTACATTTTGCCCAGCAAACAAAAAGTAGCAAGCAGGGCCTGGAATCCATTCCTAGCCCTGACTGCATGCACACAGGTTGAATTCCAGCACACTGGGAAACATTGTAACTTTGCTCTCAGGTGGCAAGACCACACCCTGCATCTGAAATTACCCTAAGATGCATGGGGGGGTACCAGCTGGCCTAACCGGGCCATGCCCAGTGAACTTCAAGCAGCAAGCAGGGTCTGGAATCCAGTCCTGGGCCCAGACTGCACATGTGTAGATTGAATTCCAGTGCATGGGGAAGCCTTAGAACTCTGCTCCCAGGTGTTAAGACCATACTCTGTGTCTGAAATCACCAGAGGACACATGGAGCCCCCCTGTGGCTCCAACTGGCCTACAACATGTGAGCTCCAAGGGTCAAGCAGTTGCCAGTAGTCTGACTTGGGAGCCAAAAGTGGGCCAATTGATTCCCAGTGCACCTAGGAAGCTTTGAAACACCACTCAAAACCCAGAAATAGGTGCAATTCCAGCCAGCACTGAGGAACTTCACACTGACCTGAGATCTTGGCCCATGCAAAAGCGAGCTTCCTGCTCAACTTCCACCAGCCATGGGGAAAGCATACTTTCCTCAGACCTTGACCCACACAGATGCCTACTTCCTGCATTACTCCAGATGGCACTGAGGAATGCCACACTATCCTGGGACCTTGGCCCACACCCAGCAAATGCCCAGACCTAGGACATTTGCTGGCCCCTCTGGGACAATCCCTACTTCCTGGACCTAATATTACTGTTGATCTTCAGCTCCCATCCTTTGTCCCAGACTCTTGTACTACAGTGGACTAACTGTGCTAACTTGAAGGGAGATTCAGTAACTGCCTCATCCAAACAGAAGATCTCAGCAGGTTCCAGTCAGTGATTATGCCCCTAAAATAGAGTTGTACTGTGGGTAAATAGGGCCAGGAGTAAAGCTCCCTCCAACTAACTCTAAGACATTGGTGAGTCTGACAAGAGTGTGGGTGACTCCTTTCTGCACACAGAAAACATCAGGCAGAGTGAGGAGTGTGCCAATAAGGACTCCCCCCAACTTGAAGAAAACAAAAAGGATTTATGAGACACACAGGCATACAACAGGGACACAATAGAGCTTCAGCTTAACAAACACTGCAGACAAGGATATTTGGTAACCTGGAATAACCTGAAGATAAAGTGATAACAGAAATGAGAAGTTGACTTACATCAATACTACTAGGCTTGTCAGCCCAGAAAGAATATAAGACTCACTCAACAGGCCCTGCAGTGGGAAGTCAGGTGACTTGCCCACCTATTCATTGTGGGACCCAGAAAATGAACAAACATCAACTCTACATTAAGACCCCAACATAAACACTACCAAAAGTTGACACTAGTGGGATGGAAGGACCAAATATTAATTGGAAAGGGGAAAATGACAAAACAAAAAAGCAAAACGCAATCTCAACCATCTAGTCCACCAGGAGCAAGTAGAAGAAACATTGAAATAGAGGACTTCAAAAGTAACACAACAGAAATCTCTGAAGAGATAGCGAGTGAAATAAAAAACAAATCCTTGAGGCTATAGAGGAAATAAGAAGTACTCATCTGGGTAAAGGTAGAAATAACAACCTTAGTAAAGGAGTTGCTGAGCGCAGCTAAAGAAAAAATAAAGAAATAGTATAGAAGCATGGGAAACTGATTGAAACCTTGAATGAACAATATAGAAAACATGCAGGATTCATGAAACAAACTTAAAGAGAAATTCAAGAGAGAAAGAATTCAATTGAAAGCTGGGAAAACCATTTAAGTGAAACTAAGGAGAGTATTTCAGACCTTGAGGACAGGATCACAATTAGTGATCATGAAAGGACAGAACTTTTAAAAATAACAAAGCAGTATGAAATGACAATCCAAAAGCTTCAAGATGATGCCAAGAGCAAAAACATAAGATTAATAGGCATCAGTGAAGATGCAGGAGTTAATGCAAATATCATAACTAAAATATTCATAGAAGTAATAGCAGAAAACTTCCCAAAAATGAAAATAATCTGTTATGCAGATAAGTGAGGCACATAGAGTGCCAAACAATCACAACCACATAAATCTACACCCTGACATAAAATAATTAAGATATCAGACATACAGCATAATAACAGAATACTAAAAGTTGTTACAGAAAAGACACAACTCACCTATCAAGGAAAGCCCATTAGATGCATGGCTGACTTTTTGCAACAAACTTTCAAGTCAGGATGAGCTTGGAGTGAGGTATTTCAAGCCTGGAAAGAAAATAAATTTCAAACCCAGACTGATGTAACCAGCAAAACTGTCTTTCAAATTTAATGGAAAAACAAGATACTTCCATGACAAAGAAAAACTGAAGAAATTCACGTCCACCAAGCCAACACTAGAAAGAGTACTGAAAGACATACTAGATAGATATAAAAATGACCACAATCTCTAGAACAACAACAGAAAGAAGCCACCAGGTAGGACAAACAATTAAACAATGGGGGTAAAGCAAAAAGTAAAACCTGGAACATAATATGGCAAAGTTGAGCCCCTACATATGAGTGATATCCATAAATGTAAATGGCCTCAATTCACCTATCAAAAGAAATTTTTTGACAGAATGGAACAAGAACCATGATCTCATCATATGCTATATGCAAGAAATGCATCTGACCCAAAAGGACAGTCATAGATTAAAAGTCAAAGGATGGAAAACAGTATTCCATGAAACAGAAACCCAGAAAAAACAGGGGTAACTATTCTATTTGCAGACAACATGAATTTCAAACCTAAAATGATTAAAGGAGATAAAGAAGGTCACTACATACTCATTTGTGGGAAAATTGAAGAGGAATTACTAACAATTATAAATATATATGGACCAAATACAGGAGCACCCAACTATATAAGGCAGATACTAATGGACATGAAAAACCAAATGCACAAGAACACAATTATTACAGGGGACCTTAACAGCCCACTGTTACAAAGAGATTGAGCAACTAGAACAAAAGTCAGCAAAAAAATAATAGAACTGAATCATACCTGCGAGCAACTAAACTTAGTATATTTTTACAGAGTGTTCCACCAAACCACATCAGAATACACATTCTTCTCAGCTGCTCATGGGACATTCTCCAAAATAAACCCTATAGTATCCCATAAAACATTCTTAAGAAAATGCAAAGGTATTGAAATCTCCCATGCATAATATCTTACCATAGCACTCTGAAATTGGAAATTAATGGCAAAATAAATTACAAAACCTGCATAAATATATGGAAATTAAGTAACAAACTTTTGAACAACCATTATGCTACAGATGAAATTTAATAAGAAATAGAACAATAACTACAATTCAATGAAAATATAGAAACAATATACTGTAATCTGTGGGATGCAATGAAAGCAGTCTTAGCAAAACATATAGCAATAAACTTTCATATCAAGAAAAGAGAAGGAGCACAAATAAGCAACCTAATGCTTCATCTCAAACTTCTAAAAAAAGAGAAAATTAAAACCAAAGCTCATAGAAGAGAGGAAATTGTAAAGATTAGGACAGAAATCAATGAAATTGTAACTAAAAAAAAACAATACAAAGAATTAATGAATGACAAAGCTGGTTTTTTGAGAGAATAAACAAAATTGACAAACCTCTAGCTAACCTTATGAAGGAAAAGAAAGAAAAAAACCAAATTCACACAATAAGTACTGAAAAAAGGGAAATTACTACAGATCCCATGGAAATTCAAAAGATAGTGAATACCCACTTTGAAAACAGGAAATGGACAGATTCCTAGAAACATAAGAAATGCCAAAGCTCAACCAAGAAGATATAGCAATTTTGAATAACCCAATATCAGCTATTGAAATTGAAAATGTAATTAAAAACTTACCAACAAAGAAAATCTTTGGCCTTGATGTATTCACAGCTGAATTCTACAAGAAATTTAGGGAAGATTTGATGCCAATACTCCTTAAACTCTTCAATGAAATTGAAAAGAATTCAATCCTCCCTAAATCATTCCTGGAGGAAAGTATTACTCTCCTACCAAAACCAGAGAAAGACACAACCAAAAAGGAGAAATATAGGCCAGTCTCACTAAGGAACATTGATGAAAAGATTCTCAATAAAATATTGACAAATAGATTACAGCAAATCATCAAGAAGATTATACATAATGACCAAGTGTGGTTCATTTGAGGAATGCATAGTTTAACATACACAAATCCATAAATGTAATACACTACAATCAACAGAGCCAAAACCAAAAACCCCATGGCCAGCTCAATAGATGCAGAAAAAGCTTTTGAAAAAGTCCAACACATCTTCATGATAAAAAACATTCAGAAACTTGGAATACACGGTGTCTACCTCAACCTTATAAAGGTCACCTATGACAAACAAACAGCCAACATTATATTAATGGACAAAAAATGAAAGATTTCACTTTAAAATCAGGAACAAGACAAGGATGTCCACTATCACCATTCCTATTCAATATAGTTCTGGAAACACTAGCCAGGGCAAGCAGACAAGAGAGAGAAATAAAAGGAATTAAGATAGGAAAGGAAGAAGTTAAATTGTCATTATTGGCAGATTACATGATACTCTATATAGAATACCAAAAAACTCCATTAAAAGACTACTGAAGGTAATTAACAAGTTCAGCAGCTTAGCTGGATAAAAAGTCAATGCCCAAAAATTAATAGCATTCCTATACACAAACAAAAATCTCACCAAGAGAGAATTTATGGAAATATTGCCCTATATAAGAACATCTAAAAAAATAAAATACTTAGGAATTAACCTAATAATGTAAAAGACCTATACACTGAAAATTATCCTACTCTATAAAAGGAGATTGAAGAGAATATTAGGAAATAGAAGGATATTCCTTACTTTTGGCTAGGAAGAACCAACATTGTGAAAATGCCTATACTCCTAAAACTGTTATACAGATTTAACACAATCCCAATCAAAATATCATTGACATACTTTACAGATCTAGAGAAAATACTCCTAAAATTCATTTGGAAACAGAAGAAGCCTAGAATAGCAAAGACAATTCTGAGCAACAAAGGAAAGGCAGGGGCATCTAAAATCCTGACTTGAAACTGTGCTACAAAGCTGCTGTGATAAGATCAGCATGGTACTGGCAAAGAAATAGACCTGAAGATCAAAGGACCAGATTAGAAGATGTCAGCACAACTGCTACCAAGACACTCAGGCTCCGGACATTTGACAAAGGGACTAAATGTGTTCACTGGAAGAAGGATAGCTTGCCTCTTTAATAAATGGTGTTGTAAAAATTGGCTCTCCACATGCCAAAGACTCAAACTAGATCCATGCCTATCACCATGCACAAAACTAAAGTCTATATGGATCAGGGGCCTAAATATCAAAACAGAAACACTTAATCCTTGGAAGACAAGGCAGGCAGAAGTCTTGGAGACATTGGGGTAGGCAGAGAATTCATGAACAAACACAAACTGTACAGGAAACACTTCAAAGAATCAACAACTGGGATCTCATATTGTTGAAAAGTTTCTGCGTGTCAAAAGAAACCACCAACAGAGTGTAAAGAAAACCCACAGAAGGGAAAAGAATTTTAGCCAGCAACCCCTCAGACAAAGGACTTATATCAAGAACATATAAAGAATTGAAAAACATCCATCCTCTCAAATTCAATGACCCTCTCCAAAACTGAGCATCTGAGATGAACACACAGTTCTCAGAGCTAGATATACAAATGGCAAATAAATACATGAATAAATGTTCACCATCACTGGTCATTTGAGAAATGCAAATTAAAGCAGCATTGAGATTTCATCTCACTCTGGAAAGAATGGCTGCCATTAAGAAATCTGCTGATAACAAGTGTTGACAGGTCTGTGGGGGAAAAGGAACACTTCACTGGTGCAGCCACTGTTGAAATCAGTGTGGAGATTCCTTTAAAAACTGGGTTTAGAAGTTCCATTCATTCCAGCTATTTCTTTGCTGGGTATTTTCCCAGAAAATTTGAAAAGATCATGTTACAGTGATATATGTGCCACCATGTTCACAGTAGCCCAATTAGTAATAGCTAAATCTTGGGCACAACCAAGATGTCCATCAACTTCACAGTGGATGAAAAAGAAGTGGTATTTTTATACAAGGGAATATTACTCAGCTATGAAAAATGATGATCTTGACACCTTCATAGGTAAATGGAGACAACTTGAGACAATCCTCATTAGTGAAATAAATAAAAATCATATTTATAACTATCACATTGTGTATATAGTGTAAAAGTAATAAGAAAGGTAGGAGCAATAAAACCCAAAATATATACTTGCTATTGTAAAAAATAGAGGGAAAGAAAGTGCTCTAAAGGGTATAACTACATGTATGTTTAAGTGTGTAAGATAGATGACCCTATTACTAAGTTTTTGTTAGATATTTAAGCAGAACTGATTGCAATCTCACTGTTTGAAAGTCTACTTTGCATGCTTATTTTTGTAACTTACACAACTATTTCCAAGATAACAGTATGTAATCTATTAACTAGTGATTTCTTAGTATTTTTTTTCTTTTGGATTTATGTATTATTGCTTTCCTTTTTTTCTGTGTTACTTCTTTTTCTCTTTAAAATAAAAATTAAAAAATATTCTAAAAGTTGGGAATGAAATGTAAGGATAGGACACAAGTAACTTATTGGATAGATATTAGGCTGTCTAGAATAGTTGTATTTGAAATTTAAGGAAGGGACTCTAATTTGTACACTAAGTCCTCAGTTTATGAAAATTCAAGTTGCAAACTTTCACAGACACCAACAGACCTCCCAATGTCAACATTTTGTAAATGTCAACAAATCATGGAAATAGCTCAAATGGCTGTTGGACATTCTCACAGTTGTACTGCTGTGTGCTTAGTGTATAGTGCAAGACTGTTACAGTAGTATATTGCTCAATCAGAGCCCAAGCACTCCATAAACAAGGGGAAAGCAGTGATGATGTTGAAGTGAGTGCTAGGAAGTGCAAAGCATTAACCATGGAAACAAAAATGAAAATAATTGCAAGAGAAAACCAAGGTAAAAAAAAATGGTATTGTCACTCTTTATAACACGAATGACTCAATCATTGATACAATTCTAAAGAAGAAGAACAAGATCATGGAACATGTGTGAAGTTTTGTATGCTTTACATTATATATTTGTTTCAGAGATGTATAAGACTCACTCTCATAAAATGGAACTCATTCATAAACTGAGGATATATTTATAAAATAAACTTAACCAATATTCTTCCTATCATAATTAGAGTATAAGAAATTATCAATACATTTCTAAAAATACTTGATGGTCCCTGAAACCATCCTAGTGCACTATAGAATATTGTTATATAAGTGGATGAAGAATCATATGATGAATATGATGTGTTATGAGTACAGACCAACAGACAGACACACAAACACAGGCACACAGAATTTACCCACAATCTAAAGCTTTTGAAAACTTCCTTGTGCCAAATAAAGTATTTTGCAACTGAAATATTTGAGAGCAAGTAATATCCAGCTGTCCCTTAGATGTTTTACTTTGCAGCTTCTATGAACAGAGACATTCACCTGCATAGTCACATTTGAGCTTTCAGACTGAAGCAGATTCTACTACTCTCCAAATCTTGGAACTCATCAACTATCCTAAAGCTGTACTTAATAGTGAAAGCAATAGTAGCAGTAAAACTTTAAAAACATGTTTTGTACTTCATTGTCTTGTTTTAAATCTCCTTAAATATGGAACAGTTCCTTAGTCTGCCCTTCACATTTCTTGATTTTTTTTTTGCCTTGACATTTGGTAACTGTAGACAAATTAATTTGTAGAATGTGCCTTAGCTTATGTTTTTATGATGACTCTTTACAATTAGATTAAAGTATTTACCTTTGTCAGGGCTACCACACAGACAGAGTTGGGTTCATACTTGGTTCACTCAGTGGACATATGATTCCTCCTGATTCTGTAACTAGTGATGTTGGCTCAGTCACTTGATTAAGGTAGTACCTAGTAGCATTTTCTTCTCTAAACACACCCATTTTCTGTTTGTGATTGGGAAATATTTTTGTTAAGTACTTTGAGATTGTATAAATATATTCTTCTCTAATTTTGAATAATTTAATTATACATTCATACACTCATACTTTCCTACTTTATTTATTGTGCTGTACTATTTTATCATTCTTATATATTTTGATGTTCAAGTAGTCTCAAATTTGGCCAGTGGAAGCTTTTTGGAGATACATTCTGTGTTTTTTTAAAATATCTTTTGTCTTTTAAAAAAGACTTCTTGTTTTCTAACCCCAAAATATGTCAGACTCTTTATATTGTTTACCTGTATTGGATCTAAAATTGGCCATTTCTCCAAGGATATTTTGTTCTTTTTAGTGAAAAATGCATTTATAAGTCAAGATATAAGTGGTAGGCATATTTATTACTATTGTAGCTGCCTCTGGCTCTCTTGGTCAGAATAGAAGAATATATATTTGTATGTCTACAGGTACATACATTCATACTTGTGCATAAACATCAAAATTTGCACCTATATTCACTTCTGGATTTGTTGTTATTTCTTGAAAATGATGCATCCATTCTTATATTTTAAGTTTTAAGTCAACAGCATGGGATTTATTTCTTCAATCCCATATTTCCAAATCAACTTTGAAAAATTCATTATATTTAATATATGTACTGATTTTATTGATTCTTCATTATATTTTCTATTCTCTTGTTACTGCCACCTCTTACCCCTTTCATATCATCTTTTCTTATACTCAGTTTGGCTTTCTGTAACCTGTGCTGGCATGACTCTGTATAAACACCTTCCTCACTCAACCAGTGATCCAACACCTTACCTTGGGGCTTTCTGCTGTGTGAAACCATCCTCAACCCAACTGACCTCTGATGTCCTGCCAACTAACCACTCTCTTGACTCCCCACTTACTCAGACACTGCACCAACCTTCTTACCTGTGGCTACACTCATCTCAGAATGATATCACTCTGACAGCCCAGCTTGAACCACCACCCTCTTCTGACTCTGATTGAGTAACATCATACCATTCTTGACTAATGATTCTTCCTCACTACCGTTGCAGTACTTAAGCCTACTTAATATTTTTAGAGCTCAATTTCTTAGAAACATGTGAGAAAGTATGGAGTAAGAAAGGAAAGTAAAGGAAAAGGAAAAGGAAGAGAATGAGAAGAAGATGGATGTTTTTGCTCCCCATGTCAGAAGTGTGAGATAAATTTTCTTGACACAAGAATCAAGGCAGGGCAAGTACAAATATCATGGGGTTAAAAAAAGAAAGAAAGAAACATGACACTCTGCATGAGATAGACAACTAAAATGAAAGAGATGCAGGGTTTTTATGAAATATAAAAGCCTTTGTTATTAACTGTCTAGATTCCTATTTGGTCAAGGAAACAGAAACTTCTCCAAAGAGGTCCACGGAGAAAATTATACCCATGATCACTCATATTTACCAATGCACTGATACAATTCATGTTCAAGATTTTGTCTATAAGAAGAACACTATCGTAACTTTAATCACACATCACTTTGTCTAAGATTTCACAAACTACCAGTGACTCAACTTTCCCAGAAAAAATGTTAGTTTTTAATTTTAAAAACAAACAACAAAAGGATAAAAACAATATGGAATTTCAAAAAAAATAGGAAATTAATAATAGTTAATATATTACATATTATTATCTTAAAAGTGTTTGTTAAGATTACCAGATTTAAGCATAAAAAATGGTCAATCGAACTATGGCAGCACAAACTGTTCTTTTTGAGGAACTAACAGAGATGAGTAGTACAGTTATTTATCTTGTGCACACACACACATAAGTATGCATGTGTATTATCTTTTCTGTTCTTCCTTTTCTCCTTTTCCCATCTCAGTTGTTCTTTTCTTTTGAGCACTTACTTTCCCTTTCATTCTGATAATATCTGTGGTCTATTTTAATACATGTAAATCTTAGAGCATAAAAGACTGTGTCCAGGCTAGTGTTGGAGGATTTAGAGCCATCCACTACAGATGTGTCTCTTAGTGTAGTTTTATTCTTAATAGTGGGTTGTTGTTGAAATACGATTCCAGCATAACATTCTGAGTGTGATCAGGTCTATGAGTTTTATTTGTTCAATTGTATGCTGTTGGGAAGAACAGGGATTCTTATTAAACTTTAGGTAAGTCATTAGTCATAAAATAAAGACATTTGTATAATATGTAACCATTTTCTTTGTAGCTTTGTATATGACATCAATTAATATTTTCTAAGGCTCTACTTTCTCAGAAGTGTGTTAATTTAATCTGTATTTTATGAAGTGCAGAGGAGAATCTTTTCCTGAACTTGAAATTTATTCAAAATAAGACATTTTAAAGATATTTCATTTTTATTTGTGTAAATATAACAATTTTAAGCTGATGGTGATAAATAGTTTTATAAAGGGGGCTTCTTGTATTCTCATTCAAAGTACATTTTTTGCTTCAATAACATTTATTTATTTAATCCAGGTAGTGAATTTTCATTTACAAATCTTGGATTCAGCATTCTATTTTCCTAAAGTTGTCTGAATGAATGTGCATACATCTATGTGAAAATGTTTGCCTATTTATATGTTCATGAGCCTATTCTATACAGAAATAGCATTAAGAATAATGTAATCTTTATTGGAGTTTTTTTGTATTTTTTCTTAAGGACTCAATTTCTTATTAAGTACAATGATTAAATTCACATGATGGTCAGTATGATAAGTAAATATGCATACAAAGGTATTTTAAAAGTTAAACTAGTTATTATATTACAATTCAATAGAACTTTAACATTATTTTCTTATATAATGATGACTTTATTGTAAAATGGAATAAAATAATAAGATAATTATTTTGATTGGATTTTATGTGAGAAAATAAGCTCCAATCTTAAATGAAGTTATCCATTACTTTAATATTATTTTTAAATATGTGATGTCAGTTTGATAAAGAAATATAGATCTCCTTTGTTTCTTCTTTTAGAAATAACAGAAGCTATACACAAATATCAAATTCTACAGCCTGTTATCAAGCAACAAGAAGAAACATTGTTTCTAAACCAAAAATTTTGTCCATTTACTAAGGACTCTTTCTGTATTTAAATATCAAGTATAATTTCTTCCTCTTATCTGAAAATACTGAAGTTAACTCAATATTTTTTCTTTTCCTAGAAAGCCAAACTACATTGCTACTTGATATATAGTTTATAAGCCAAGTCATTAGTTTAACTCTTAATTTTTTCTTTAACAGATTTTTCAAGTGTCTAAAGCTTACTTTAATCAATCCAACAACTGTAGAGCATTTCAAGTGAAATATTTCATGCTTCTTTTTTTCTAGAATATGCCCACCAATTCAAAATTTTGGACAATGACTTGTTGGTAGATGGAAATACCTGAAATGTCCAAAATGTTGAATATTAACTTATCAGTACATACTCAGTAAATTAAAAAAGCTGTGAAGTCGGTTCCCACTAATATGTTGAAGAAAATCACCTCTTCTTCTCCAGCCTCTTTTTTCTCCACCTTATTGTTTGTTTGGTGTATTCTCATAATAATACTTTGAAAGTGGAAAAACATGAACTTAACAACATGGGTTGCTCAGAATAGGCTGATTTAGAAACTGCCAATTCTGTATGTCCACTTTTAGATGACAGCCACCAAAACTTAAGCTCTGATAAGTGCCCTATAATTTGAGCCACCAGTCAGTCATCCTGGTTCAGGAAAACATGTTTTCTGTGTCCTGCTCTAGATATCATTTTGCCTTTACTAAAATCAGTTGTGTTCTTATAACCCCGTAAAGACTCAACAAATGTCTTAGTAACCTGTATGCCGTATTTACTTGGGGTTTGGGGCAAGGTATTCATTTCAAGTGAGAAGTCAGGTGAAGCTCCTCTGTCCCTGAGACTTAAGAGAATTATTATGCACCTACTCAAACAGAATCAGATAACACACAGAATGGTGGAACTACTCATCAGATTTGCTTGTCAGATCAACTATGTGTCTCTGTGTAAAATTTGGTCAGTTTCATTAAGGACATTGTACCCTACAGTAACATCTAATACACATGGCCATTTTTCTCATAATCACAGTGTAGATTCAAGTACAAGGGATCAAAGAATGCTAACCACCAACGTACATCTTAGTCAGTTATTCTCAAATTTATTTTCTTACTGCCCCTATGAGGTTGAGTCTTTTGAATTAGTGTTCTGACTACCTATTAGAGGGATAATAATCTAAGTTGGACTTATCATTTGAATTAACAGATGAAATAATTCTATATATGATTTTGAGTAACTGTTTATTACTAACAATATATATTAACAGAAGGGAAACAAAGAGGAACACATGTGTAAGATAAGAAATTTAGACATTTTCAAAAATACAGTGGAAGATTTATCACTAGAAGATCCAAACTAAGAGAAATAGGAAGTAAATCTTTAGACAAAAGGAAAAATGTAGCCAAATAGGAATGTGGATTAGCAGAAAACATTTTTAAAATCCAAAGTGAAGAACAATGGCATGAGTAGATGTAAGAGAATACTTTTATTATTTAAATACTCTTAACCTATTTAAAGAAAATGATTACAATATGTGTGGAAGAAAACATGTGTATAAGAAAAATGTATGACAAGAGTTATATGGAGAGAGGGAGGAGAGAAATGAAAGTAGATTATTAATTCTGCCTCACAAGCTGAAAGGGTGCACAGTGATTTCTATCTGATGTGGAAGCCTTGGTGCATCACTCAGAGACAGATAGGGCCCCACCCAGTGACTCCAAGTGGCTGGAAGTCACCTGGTATGCTCTGTCTAAGGACCTCCAATTGGGCAAATTCCCTGCAATAGTGATAAATATTCTCAACCGAACAACTGAGATCTTGCCTATGGCTTCCCTAAGGGAATATAGAAAATGACAAATGAACAAGCAAAATGCAATCACAAACCTCCAGCCCATCTCAACCAAGTCTAGGAACATGGACATAGAAGAAAATGTAGACCATACACCTGAAACTCCTGAAATAATAGCAACTGAAGTAAAACAAACAAACTAACAAAAAAACAACTCCAGTAAGCTAAAAAAACTCAGATCAAAAATAATCTCACAGATAAAAGAAGAAATAATAAATGTAATGAAAGAAATAGTGAACACATCTAAAGAAGACATAGTTAAAAAATTAGAGGAACAGTAAAAAAGATGGAAATCTTGAATGAACAATATAAGAAGGAAACAGAATGCATGAAACAGATTCAGAGAAATATGCATGAAATCAAAAATTCCATCAAAAGTTGGCAAAACCACATCAGTGAAAGTGAATATTGACTTTCAGACCTTGAAGACAAGATTACAGCTAATGAACAGGAAAGGAAAGATCTTTTAAAAATAACAAGGAATCATGAAATAACAATTCAACAGCTGCAAGATGATGCAAAGAAAAACAACATAAGATTGATAGGTATAAATGAAAAAGAAAGTGACAACACAAATAATATCAAGAGGCTATTTACAGAAGTGATAGCTGAAAATTTCCCAAACAAGAGAATGGAAACTGAGATACAGATAAGTGAAGCATATAAAACTCCAAATAGCCATAACCAAAATAAAACTACACCTAGATATACAATAATCAACATACCAGAAATCCAGCATAAGAACAAAATATTAAAAGCTGTTAGAGAGAGGGGACAGATCACCTATAAAGGAAATCCTATAAGAAAAAACACAGCAGACTTCTCAACACAATCAAGTCAAGATCATTGAGTGATGTATCTCAGATCCTAAAGGGAAACAACTTCCAACCAAGATTTATGTACCCTCAAAAACTGTCATATATAATTGATGGAGAAATAAGATACTTCCATGACAAAGAACAGCTGCAGAAGTTAATGAGCACCAAACCAACCCTGCAAAGAATACTGAAAGAAGTTCTAGATAGACATAGGAAAAAAACACTAAACAAGTCTAACAATTAAACAGAGGGGAAAGGTAAACAATCAATAGCAGAAAGATAACATGTCAAAAATACAACAATATGCATCACTTATAACCATTAATGTAAATGGCCTAAATTAACCAATTAAAAGAAACAGACAGATTAAGAATATTAAGAATATATTGCTAAGAATATTAATATTAAGAATACTAAGAATATTGGCAGAATGGATTAAGAAACAATGTCCAACCTTATGATGTATACAAGAAATCCATACAACCCAAAAGGAAACTCATAGACTGAAAGTCAAAGGATGGAAAACAATACTTCATGCAACAGGAACCCCTCTAAAAAGCAGGGATAGCTATTCTGTTTGCAGACCATGTGAACTTCAAACCAAGAATAATCAAAAGAGAAAAAGAAAGTCACTACACACTAGTTAGGGGAAAACTTCAAGAGGAAGAAATAACAATTTTAAATATATATGCATCAAATTTGGAAACACCCAGCTATACAAAACATATATTAACAGACATGAAAAATCAAATAAGCAATAACATAATTATAATGGGAAAACTTAACACACAATTAACACAAAGAGACAGATCAACTAGACAGAAAATCGGCAAAGAAATAAAAGAACTGAATCAAACTTGTGAACAAATGGACTTGGTGGATGTATAAAGAGTGATCCACCCCAAAACGTCACAATATACATTCTTTTCAGCAGCACATGGGACATTCTCTAAAATAGACCACATACTAATCCATAGAACATGCTTAAGTAAATAAAAAGAACTGAAATCATCCCATGCATGTTATCAGATCATAATGCCATGAAACTATAAATTAATGACAAAACAACCTGCAAAACCCCCACATACACAAGAAATTGAATAATACACTCGTGAGCAACCAGTGGGTCACAGAGTAAATTAAAGAAAAAATTCAACAATATCTACAAGCAAATGAAAATACAAATACAACCAGAATCTGTGGGATGCAATAAAAGCAGTCCATATTTTAAAAAGGAAGAAAAAACTAAAATTCAAGCAATAAAGAATGAAAAATGTGAAATTACTGTAGACCCTGTGGAAATACAGAAGATCATCAATACCTATTTAAAAAACCTCTTATCTCATAGGCTTGAAAACAGAAAAGAAATGGACAGATTTGTAGAAACATATGAATTAGCAAAGTTGGATCAAGAAGATATAAAATTGCTGAATAATCCAATTTCAATCAATGAAATTGAAAATGTAATTAAAACCTTATGAACAAAGAAAAGTTCAGGTCCTAATGGATTCACTGAAGAATTCTACAAGAAATTCAAAGACTTAATGCTGCCCCTGACTCATTTCTGGGAGCAAGTATTACTTTAATACCAAAACCAGAGAAAGACCCAACTGAAAAAGAAAACTACAGAGCAATCTCCATAATGAACATAGATGCAAAAATTCTCAATAAAATATTGTCAAATAGAATGCAGCAAATAATCAAGAGGATTGTATACCAAGACCAAGTCAGATTCATCTCAGGAATGCAAGGATGGTTCAACATATGCAAATCAATAAATGTAATCCACCATATCAATAGAACCAAACATAAGAACCACATTATCATTTCTATAGATACAGAAAAAGCTTTTTATAATATCCAACACTCATTCAAGGTAAGAACATTAAATAAAATTGAAATACATGGTTTTTACCTCAATATGATAAAAGCCATCTATGACAAACCAAAGCCAGCATCATATTAAATGGCAAAAAACTGAAAGGCTTTACTCTAAAATCAGGAACAAAACAAAGATGTCCATTATCACCACTCCTATTCAATATAGTGCTGGAATTACTAGCCTGGGCAATTAGACAAGGAAGAGAAATAAAGGGAGTAAGGATTGGAAAAGAAGAAGTTAAATTATCATTACTTGCAGGTGATATGATACTCTACATAGAAGACTCAAAAACTTACATTGAAAGACTCCTAGTTATAAATAACTAAATTCAGTCACGTAACTGGATACAAAGTCAACACTCAAAAATCAATAACGTTCCTATACATAAACAACAAACTCAGTGAGAGAGAAATAAAAGAAGCCATACCCTTCACAATAGCATTCAAAAAATGAAATACTTAGGAATCAATCTAAGAAAAGCAGTGAAAGATCTATTTAGTGAAAATTATAATACCCTGAAAAAGAAATGGAAGAGGATCTCAGAAAATGGAAAGACATCTCTTATTCATGGATAGGAAGAACAAATATGAAAGTGGCCATTCTCCCAAAATTGTTATTAATATTAAATGCAATTCAATCAAAATACCACAGATATAAAGAAATGATTCCTAAAATTTATCTGGAACCAGAAAAGGCCTAAAATAGCAAAGGCGACTCTAAGCAGCAAAGGCGATAAGTAGCCCCACTAAAATGAAAGTATCTCAAGAGCTAGATTCTTCTAAGGCCTTTTGGAAAAAATTTCTTTCCTTGTCTTTTCCACCTTCTAGCAGCTGTCAACTTTCATTTGCTCTCACACAATCGGTCTTCATCTTCAAAGGCAATAATGGTTACTTGAGCCCTTTTAATTTATTACTACTGTGACCTCTTGTTTGGTCATAGTTCCCTTTGGGCTGACTTTCCTTTCCTTCTCCTCCTCTACAGGAAACTCTGTTATTACTCAGGACTTCCATGGTCAACCTAGGATAATCTCTTTATGTTAAGGTCAACTGACTGGCAAAATTAAAGCAAAAATTAAGGCATTATAATTCCCCTTTGCTTTTTCACTGAAAGTTCAGTTACAGGACTTAGAACATGGGAATTCTTGGAAGATCAGCATTATTCTACAATAGTAAATATAATAATACTTAAAGATGATGCCCTCAACTCATTATTCTGTCATTAAAAACTCCACTAAATAGGAAGTAGTAGCCTCATTTATTAGAAGTAGGGAAATTGTATCTTATGTGCCTTAAGTTTTTACTGGTGCAAATTTTAAATAATTATAAATATAAAGCTCTGAAGTGATATAAGATTTTTTTCTCTGTAGAAAATAACTAAGTGAAGTTAAGAGGAAATGTTACAATTTTCTAATGTGGATATCCATTAAAATATATAAAAAGTAGATTTTAAAATCATTAATTTTGTGAAAAGAGGAAAGCAACAGATACTAATCACTTTAGAATCATTAAGAAATTGTTCTAAAAATAAATGTTAAAAAGTGTTATAGAAAATATCTTTACCTCCTAGCTCAAATCCCTAAAATCCCAAATGAGTGGAATGATAGAGTTATGGATGGTTTTATTAACACTGAATCTTATTTGTGAATGAATTTATGTAATAATTTCATCAGCAAAAATTTCTCCTCTAAACTGCCTTCAACTCTTTGAATCTTAGTTTCTACAATCGGAAAGAAAATTAGCATTCTTTGTCCTCTAAAGTACTAGTGAGGTTAAGTAACATGGGAAAACCACTGTGACACAACAATTGCTCAATTAACAGCAGTAATTGGTCATAATTTTTAATTATGTTTATCTTATTCCCCACAGGATGTAATGCTTAGATGTCTAGATAAGAAAAACATGGAAAATCTATGTGAAGAAATTACTTAGTTCTCTGCTCAAAAACTGCAAAATGTACTTTAATTTATAAAATATTTCTTACATTTTCTTTTCTTTTTTTCCACAAACAACAAATTTTTTTAAAAAAAATTACTGTAAGGATTCAATGACTATATTTGTGACTTAGGTGTATGTATTTTAAAAATAATATACATTTAGGAATTCTTAAGAGACCCAAGATAAATGACAAGTGAATCTAACCCTTTGATTTCCTTCAATCTTGACTTATAAAGAATTTCTTCTCTGGAGGACGGAATTTAATCCATATTCAATGTGGAAAATTGTGAAAGTTTCTTAGAGTTTATTGCCTGTAGAATTTCAAAATGATAAAAGCAGAACATCACCAAAGATTGTCTATTCCTGGCACATGGCCAGATGTCTTAGTCTCATTCTCCTTGCTGAGACACATACTGGATGCCCGCTAAATAAAGGAGGAGGAATTTACTTTGGCTCATACAGTCTACAGTCAGCTGACTGTATGACAGAACTCCATGCCAAGAGTAATGGTGGGAGTAGGAGCTGTGCTGGTCCACTCAAGACAAGACAGTAGGAAGCAGATGGAAGGAAGAAGCCCCACAATGGGGTCCAGCCTTGCAGCCCACACCCACAGGAACTTGACTTTTCAGACTCTGCCTTAAACTGCAAATCAACTATGCCTGTACTGCCCTATAATCCAGTGTTCAACAGCCCCATCTAAGAAGACATGAGGTTTTGAGGGACATTTTAGTACTAAACTCTAGCCCCAGAATAATTGCTGACATCAAATTAAGATACTTTTGAGGACTAGGTGCAATTAAAAAATAAACTGACCAGCTCTTTCATATTTTTATTTGTCACGTATTTGTTTTCTGCATGAACTAGCATAATAAAAGAAGTAAAGGTTTTTTTCCTAAGGAATTTATGTTTATAGGAATTATTTTTATAATTGTTTTATGATGATTTATGTAATTATTTATTCATTATGAATATTTTATTTTGATAAATATACAAATGTTAAGAAGTTTTTAGATTACAAAAGACTACACTGACTTACTTAGATTTAGTTAGTAATTTTTTTTTTTTGTCTTTTTGAGACAGGGTCTCGCTATGCAGTACAGGCTGGTCTTGAGCTCACTTTGTAGCCCAGGCTAGTCTCAAACTCACAAATATCCTCCTGCCTCAGCCTCCCAAGTGCTGGGATTACAGGCGTGAGCCACCAGGCCCAGTTTAATGTGTAATTTTTTTAAGACAGAAAGATTTAAAAGTAATTTTAGAGCTAAAAACATAAAATTAACAGGATGGTTTGTAAAGAGTTGGTCATATTTATTTATTTAATTTCATTAAATATTTTTTTCTATTTTTCATGGTGATGAGGAGGGCTATGTGGTATATGAACAGATTCTTGTTGAAGCAAGAAAAATTAGTGCTGAGTTCTTAGCTAAGAATATCATTAGAAAATAGGATGGGAACCAGTGTTATGTTTTATATATGCATTACTTTATGAAATGTAAAATTTAATTATTTTCCAAATTTTACTTAAAGTTACTATTGCTTAAAGTCAACTATACAAACTATCCCTAATTTCACAGTTGAAATTATAAATTCTATGTCTATTTTATCTCTGTGTCATATTCTAGAGTAAGGTTAAAAATTTCCAAAACTTGGAAATTTTATATGTGGGTATTGATATGTATATTTCTGTGTGTGTATTTGGATATAAAATATAAAATATCAATGAATATTTATTCATAGACTTAGAGACATACTTAATATAGATATATTAAAAAACATATAAACAAACTTATAAGTATTTTAGACCATGAAGGTATAGATGAAAGACTCAAGGCTTATGTCATGAATTTTAGAACACAGTTCCAGGAGGAGGACATGTGTGTGAAGAAGATAAAAATCCATGGCAGCAAAATCACCACTAGCCCTGTTGTCTAGCCAGGCTTTTCCAATGCAGTGACAATCTTCACACTGTAGGCTTGAATATGTGGAACCTAGTACAGTTATCTGCGGAATACTATTCTCCAGTCCACTGAATTTGAATCATGGTTGGCTGAAGTCATCCTAAATTATCTACACACAATAATATTTATACTTCACAACAACCATAAGGTAGTGATTAGTATAAAAATTTACAAGAACAGCACTTTCTGAAAATTTCCAAGAACTATAAGAAAATCATAAGAATTGTTAAATAAATGTGCTAAGAATACAATGAATATGGATCAGGCTCATACTTCTAGAAGACTGTATCATAATATAGCAAAGCTAATAAGTTGGACAAGAAAATTAAAATAAGCAAAAATGGTGTCCAAAAAAAAAAAGCAGCAAAGGCAAGGCAGGAGGCATCAAAATCCCTGACTTGAAGTTATACTACAAAGCTACTGTAATACAATCAGCATGGTACTAGGATTAAAATAGACCTGAAAATCAATGGAATACATTAGAAGATATGACTACAACTACAAACATATTCAGCCACCTTATCTTTGATAAAGAGGCCAAACACATTCACTGGAAGATAGTCTTGTCAATAAATGGCACTGAAAAACCTGTCTCTCAATATGCTGAAAACCAAAACTAGACCCAAGCCTATCACCATGCACTAAACTAAGGTCAAAATGGCTCAAAGATCTAAATATTATAACAGAAACACTAAATCTGTTGGAAGACAAAGTAGGTAGAAATCTTGAAGATATAAGGGTAGGTATGATGAACAAAAAATAAACCGCACATGAAATGCTTCAGAGAATCAATAAATGAGATATCATCTTACTAAAATGTTTTTGCATATTGAAAGAAATCTCCAACAGAGTAAATAGGAAACCCTTGAATTTTGAAAAAATCTTATTCAACTGTCCCTCAGACAAAGGACTTATGTCTAGAACATATAAAGAATTAAAAAAAATCAGACCCCTGAAATTTAAAGACCCAATCCAAAAATGGGCATCTGAGGTTACACACTTCTCAGATAAAGAAATACAAATGGCAAATAGATACATGAAAAAAATTTAAGTATCATTGGTCACTATAGAAATGCAAGTTAAAACCACACTGAGATTCCATCTCACTCCAGAAAGAATGTCTAGGATAAAGAAAACTACCAACAATAAATGCTGGAAAGGCTGTGGGGGAAAAGGAACTCCTCTGCACTGTTGGTGGGAACCTAGACCCTTGCACCCACTGGGGAAGTTAGTCTGGAGGTTCCTCAAAAAGCTGGGATTGGAAGTCCCATTTAACCCAGCTATTCCATTTCTGGGCATATTCCCAGAATAACTGAAAACATAATATCACAGAAATATATATGCACCCATGTTTATAGCAGCATAATTTGTAATAGCCAGATCTTGGAAACAACCTAAATGCCCATAAACTGAGGAATGAATATAAAAGATATGGTATTTTTATACAATGGAACACAACTCAGCTATAAAGAATGATCACACTGAGATACTTATAAGTGAATGGATGCAACTGAGACCGTACTCATAAGTGAAATAAATCAAAGTAAATATCATGTTGTCTCCCTAGTGTAAGAAATGGTAAGAGTATATAAGTTACAAAATTCCTCAATAAATATAATGAAAGGGTAAGAATCTGCTCAAAGGGAAAAAACACATCTCAGAGTTAAGAAGGAAAAACAAAAAGGACGGGAAAAGAAAATATCCAAGTTTGTATAAACATACTTAGAATAGCTAAGATGATTGACCTACAAATTTTGTAAGTTCATGTTATGAAACAGTTAACATTCACAGGATCATTGTTTTGGGCTCTTTGCTATTGTTATTTATTTGTATTTTTAGTTTCTAGTTTTTCTAATAATCTGTTTTTTTAAAAAATTATTTTAAAAAGAGAAAATTTGGAAAAAACTGAAAGCAAAAGGCATAAACAACAACAGTAAACTCAAAACAATAAAAATATAGGTTTTCAAAAAATTGAAATTTAACAATGGTTGTTATATTGCACATTGCTCTATTTTTTTCAAAGAAAGAAAAGAGAATTAAACAAAATAGAAAAACAGAAAAGAAGGGTAAAAAAGATGGGTAGAAGGGTACCAAATTAAAAGAAAATCATCATAGAATCGCTAGTTGATACATTACTCTTTGTCATCCTAAAGAATAATTGCCAACATCACAAAATCAGAACTTAAATAGTGGCTAGACACTCAAAAACAGACAGTGCAAATCCTTCTGTTCAGTGTTCCAACAGAAGTTCAGTAATATGGTCATCTATCCTACACACTATACATACCATTATACTCTTTAGAACACTTTCCCTCCCTTTCACTTTCACAATATGTATTATACCTTTTGGTCCCATTATTCTGTCAGTTTTTATTATTTTTTACACTAGAGAGAAAATGTGATATTAACTCATATGAGCCTTGTTCATTTCACTAATGAAGATATTTTCAAGTTGTCTCCATTTATCTATAAAGTCCTCAAGGGAATCCTTTTTTACAGCTGGGTAGTATTCCATTGTATAAAAATACATTTTTTATCCACTCTACAGTTGATGGATTTTGGCTGTTTCCAAGATTTAGCTATCACACATTTTGCTGCTATGAACATGGGGCACATATATCACTGTGATATGACATTTTCAGTTTTTCTGGGAAAATACCCAGGAGGGGAATACCTGGATTGAATGGAACTTCCAACCCTAGTTTTTTGAGGAATCTCCACAGTGATTTTAATAGTGGTTACACCAGTCTGCACTCACACCAACAGTGGAGAAGTATTCCTTTTTCCCCACAGCATTGCCAATATTTGTTATCAAATGTTTTCTTGATGGCAGCCATTCTTTCCAGGGTAATATGAAATCTCAATGCTGTTTTAATTTGCATGTCTCGAATGACCAGTGATGGTGAACATTTCTTCATGTATTTATTTGCTATTTCTATATCTTTCTCTGAGAATTGTGTGTTCATCTCAGATGCCCATTTTTGGAGAGGGTCTTTGAATTTGGGGGGCTTGATGTTTTTCAATTCTTTATATTTTCTTGATATAAGTCCTTTGTCTGAGGGGTTTCTGGCTGAAATTCTCCTCCTGTGGGTTTTCTTTTCACTCTGTTGGTGATTTCTTTCGAAGTACAGAAACTTTTCAGTAATATGTGATCCCAGTTGTTGATTCTTTCCCGTGCAGTTTGTGTATTATTCATGAATCCTCTTCCTACCCCTATGTCTCCAAGATTTCTGCCTTCCTTGTTTTCCAGTATATTTAGTGTTTCTGTTTTAATATTTAGGTCTTTGATCCATTTAGACTTTAGTTTTGTGCATGATGTTTGGTATGGATCTAGTTTTAGTCTTCGGCATGTGGAAAGCCAGTTTTTCCAACACCATTTATTAAAGAGGCTATCTTTTTTTCCAGTGAACACATTTAGCTCCTTTATCAAATATAAGGTGGCTGAGTCTTTATAGTATTGTTTGCCTTTTCTAATCTGTTCCATTGATCCTTGGGTCTACTTTTGCCAGTACCATGCTGATATTTTTTACTGTGGCTTTATAGTATAGTTTCAAGTCAAGAATTGAGAAGCTTCCTATCTTGCCTTTGTTGCCCCAAATCACCTTTGCTATTCTAGGTTTCTTATGTTTCCAGATGAATTTCAGGAATATTTTTTTTCTAGATCTGTAAGGTTTGTTGATGATATTTTGATGGGAATTGCATTGAATCTGTATAACAGTTTTGGGAGTATGGCCATTTTCAACAATAATCAGAAATAATAATAGTAAATGCAAATGGACAAAAACCTTAATTTAAAGTTTTGGTAGAGATTTTCATATTGGATAAGAAAGGGAAAATTGCATTTATATACTGTGCACAAAATCTGCTTAAAATGTGAAAACAGAAATAGAGTAAAAGAAAAATGGTAGAAATAGATATACCATGCTAACAACAGAAGAAAACTAATAGTATAACATTAATATTGCATGAATTGAATGTCAGACTATAGTCTATTACTTGATAAAGTAAAAGCATCATTTCATAATAACAAATGATCTAGGGGGTATAAAATCTTAAATATTAGTACAATTTGTAACAGTATTTCAAAATGCATGAAGCAAAATTTGAAAGAATACCCCATGCTAAGGGTGAGATAGCAATATCTTTATTTTAGTAATTTATAGAGGAAATAGAAAATTGGTAAGTCCATAGAAGATAGTGAAGATTGTTGATATTTAAAGAGCATTCCATGCAACCATAGAATATAAATTACTTTCAAGTGCACATGGAAAATTCAACAAGATAGATTGTATAATCTAGATTGTAAAAGCAATGTGAATGAATTGAAAAGTACAGAAGTCATATAATGTATGTTTTCTTATCTCAGTGAGACTAAATATGCATAATAGATACACAGAGTATCTACTAACATTTGGTTACAGTATAGGAGACATCTAAAGAAACTATAGGTCAAAAAAGAAATGAGAGTGGAAAAAAGCGCAATATTTTGATTTCACTGAAAATGAATAGACAACATACTGGAATTGTAGTGCGTTGTAATGTCGTACACAGGTAGAATTTATAGGAAATTTTATATTAGCAAAGTTTATATTAGGAAAGAAAGAAAGATGTTAATGAATTCAATACCATCGTAAAAAATTAGAAAAAGAATTAGAATTAAAGGAAGAAGATGAAAGGTGATAAAAAGTTTAAGACAGTACAGACTGACTTAGAAAATAGGAAAACATGAAGAAAATTAACAGACCTGAAGGCTGTTCTTTTCAGAAATTAATAAAAATTAAAATCTTTAGCCAAGCTAATCAAGTAAAGAGACTGAAATTATCATTATCAGAAATCCATTTGCCTTAAATGATTTTGTCTTCTTCTGTTTTTAAAGGCTTATATGAGTACAATCTGTCTGCATGGATAATATATGAGGGTATCTCTATATTTTAGTCCCCTATATAAAAATCTTAACTGCATCTACAAAATCCTTTTTTGTCCAATGATCTGTTAATCTTCAATTTTTTTCACAAAAACATCCTTTTTGTAGCATAAAAGTATACATGACACCAGGGAACAAATTTTTGGGGGCCAAGATGTTGCTTTCTATAGCCAAGATCTGATATTAGAGAAAATGTAAATAGTAAAAATGCACATTCTCAGCATCTGTAAATTTTGGTGGTAGCAGTTATAGCATGATAATTGACTCCAACTATCCACATGAAAATAGAACAATTAGAGGGTAAAAATAAAATCTGTTGGGCTGAAAATATCAGAACAAATTAGGCAACAAAGTATAACTATAAATTTCCTATTATTAAGATATGACAACAAATCTACAAGTGTCTAATTATGAACAATTGAGGCTTAGGTGTTGGAGAAAATGAATGGAAGAAATGAGATATTTAAAAGATCAGAGGAAAGAAAAACAAAATTCACTTGAAAGAGTTGCAGACTGTCTTGGGAACAGTAGCTAAAGCTGAGAAAGATACTATCCCTTCTAATATTGAGTGTATGCAAATGAAACGGGAAGCATAAAGGGGTTATTGCAATCTACATGTTATGCATTTCCAAAACAGAATATCTGGGCTCCATTTGCAGATATATCCTTTCATTGAAAAGATACTTTCCTAGTAAGTCAGCTCTTTTCTTGCTTATGCTTTTTTAATATGAGCTTTTGCAGTGTTACCCATTGCAAAGAAAGATATTCTTCCCCTATGCTTGAGCAATCCACATAACTTGATTTGGCCAATGTGCTGTTAGTATGAAACATAATTCAATATTCTGAACATACATTTGTCCCTCTCAGTCATCTCTATAAACAGATTTCATCTTCATCTTTCAATGAAAGAGAAAACACACACAGTGAAGGAAATTCTCTTAATCCTCTGAGCCAAGTTCTTCCTCAAGCAACCAACACTCAAGACCACATAGCCAATATTAGCAGAGTTGCCAGGTTAATAACTCAGCTCATATGAGCATATATGATGTGGAAGATTTTGATTGTTCTGTAAACATTATTTTTACAATAGCTACATGATAAAGGTGTTAAGTCAAATTTTGCTTAAACAGTATATTTTGCACAATATATTTTATTATCAATAAATTCAGTATAATATTTGCTACAAGTGACTATAGTTTTACATATGCACTTCCTTTAGGATCATTCATTGTTTCATTAATTCTTCTATCTCTATGAATTAGATACATTCTAATGGCTGAACCTTCAAATTTGGTGTCTAGATAGAACCACAGTATTCAATCCACAACTTGTGACAGATTTTAAGGTAAGAATGGCCGTTTACATTCTTTGAATGCAAGGAATGTATATTCTTTGAAAGTAGACTTCCTCACTCATGAAACATTGATCATTTATGCTTAATTATGGCTATGCTGCTAACATGACCTGTAACTTATTTCCTGGTGTAATATGTAAATTGATTTTAAGGTTTTTAGTACAAGATGCTAAACACAATCTTTGCCAATATATTTCCAACTCTTACAAGTTATTAATACTCTATTGACCTCTAATAAAACTAAATACCTATCATGGTGTTTCAAATAACTCTTTGGTTTCATCCTTTTGTCGTACATTCAAACACTATGATAAACTAATATTTAAATTGCAAGTTAAAAATGAGAGTAAGTTTTTGCATATCTCTCAAAACTGTCAAATATGTTAAACTTACTATATAAATCAAGTGACAAATTAGTCAGGTATAAAGTAATACTTCTTTAACAGTGAAAAGAACTGTACTATAATGGTAACCCTGGAGGTTGGATAAATACATTAGACAATAATAAGGTAGACAATTCATTTATTATATACTTATGGGAAATTACAACACACTTCACATTCAGTTCCTATTAAAGCATATAGCAAATCATGCCTAATATATTTGTGTAGCAAAATGTGATAAGAATACAAATCTCAATATCTTCTACAAGAGAAAAGGATACTTTGATACCAGGATACAGGTATAAAAATTGTTTTTAATCTTGTCTTCTCCCTCTTAGGTTCTTGTGATTGGTGACAGGGCAGCAGACGATTAAATCACTCAGATGTAACTGACTTCATACTTGTAGGCTTCAGGTTACATACAGAGCTCTGCATCCTCCTCTTCCTCCTGTTCCTGTTGGTCTATGGCATGATCCTTTTGGGAAACATTAGTATGATGGTCATCATTATGACTGACTCCCAACCGAACACACCAATGTATTTCTTCCTGGGCAATCTCTCCTTCCTTGACCTCTCCTACTCCATTGTTATTGCTCCTAAAGCCATGGTCAACTTCCTGTCTGAGAAAAAGACTATATCCTTTGCAGGTTGTGTTGTGCAATCCTTCCTATTTTCACTCTTCATAGTGACAGACAGTTTTACCCTGGAAGTCATGGCTTATGACCTTTCAGTGCCATCTGCTATCCTCTTCATTATAGTGCCTACATGTTGCGATATTTGTGCATTCAGCTGGTTGCTGGTTCTTGTTTCTGTGGCTAGATCAGTTCCTCCCTCCTAGTCAGTGTAACATTTTAAATGTCATTTTGTGCTTCTGGAGTCATTAATCATTTCTACTGTGATTCTTACCAAATTGAAAAGATCTCTTGATCTAATCTCTTTATCAAAAGATGGTGTCTTTGAGTTTTTCTGTTTTTACTATTTTACCAACAATAATTGTTATAGCAGTATCTTACATATATATCATATCTATAGTCTTAAAAATTCCCTCAAAGCAAGGGAGAAAGCCTTCTCTACTTGCAGTTCTCACCTTGGGGTTGTAAGTGTGCTTTATGGGACTGTCTCGTTTGTGTATTTCACATTTCCCAGAAATCCTGAACTTCTCAAAGTGGCTTCAGTATTTTACACACTGGTCACACCTATGTTAAACCCTTTGATCTACTCTCTAAGAAATAAAGATGTCAATGAACCCTTGAGAAAAATCTTGGTAGAGAAAAAGGTTTTATTCTAAATGTTCTCTTTTGTGATTTCCTAATTAAAGGGCCCACTGATTGTTTTAGCTTTATTTGCTTGTAATCTGGGGTCAAATTTGAGTCATTCATGGATTCCTTAAATTAAACATCTCATAAATTAATTATTTTCATTGAAGAATTTTTGCTTATTCATCACTCAGCTTCTGTAAGACAAGTGTTTTATATGAATATTGTAGAAGTCAGTAAAATTTGCAGATTTCTGTTTTCTTTCTTTTCTTTCTTTCTTTCTTTCTTTCTTTCTTTCTTTCTTTCTTTCTTTTGTCTTTCTGCCTTTCTTTATTTTGTCTTTCTGCCTTTCTTTCTTTCTTTCTTTCTTTCTTTCTTTCTTTCTTTCTTTCTTTCTTTCTTTCTTTCTTTCTTTCTT
>PVLA01014101.1:0-32726 GCA_004027455.1 Hydrochoerus hydrochaeris
CACTGGACGCCCACAGGAGGGAGAGATGGAGCGGCAGCCATGAAGCTATCATGCTGCTCCCTACAAACCTAGACATATAATAATTAAGATCTCAGACATACAGCATAAAAACAGAATACTAAAAGCTGTTAGAGAAAAGAAACAACTCACCTATCAAGGAAAGCCCATTAGAATCATGGTAGACTTTTCAGCACAAACTCTCAAGTCAAGACAAGCTTGGAATAAGGTATTTCAAGCCCTGAAAGAACAACTTGCAACCCAGCAAAACTTTCATTCAAATTTAATGGAGAAACAAGATACTTCCATGACAAAGAACTGTTCAGTTGTTTACGTCGGTTGTTCAATTTACGCCCACCAAGCCAACCCTAGAAAGAGTATTGAAAGATATACTAGATAGAGATAAAAATGATCACAAGCTCCAGAACAACAACAGAAAGAAACCACCAAGTAGAACAAGCAATTAAACAAGGGGGAAAAGCAGAGAGCAAACAATTGGAACATAACATGGCAAAGTTGAACCAGTATATATCAGTGATATCCATAAATGTAAATGGCCTCAATTCACCTATCAAAAGAAATAGGTTGACATAATGGATCAAGAAACATGATCCCAATATGCTGTATAAAAGAAACACAAGAAACAAAAGAAAACTCATAGATTAAAAGTCAAAGGATGGAAAACAGTATTCCATGCAACAGGAACCCAGAAAAAAGCAGGTGTAACTATTCTATTTGCAGACGTGAACTTCAGACCTAAAAGGATTAAAAGAGATAAGAAGGTCACTACATACTCATTAGTGGAAAAATTCGAGGAAGAACTAACAATTATAAAGATATATGCACCAAATACAGAAGCACCCAACTATATAAGACAGATACTAATGGACATGAAAAACCAAATACACAAGAACACAATTATAACAGGGGACCTTAACAGACCATTGTCACAAAGACATAGATCAACTAGACAAAAAGTCAGCAAAGAAATAATAGAACTGAATCATACCTGTGAGCAACTGGACTTAGTAGATGTTTACAGAGTGTTCCACCTAACCACATCAGAATACACATTCTTCTCAGCTGCGCATGGGACATTCTCCAAAATAGACCATATATTAAACCATAAAACATTCTTAAGTAACTGCAAAGGTATTTAAATTATCTCATGTTTAATATCTAACCATAGCACACTAAAATTGGAAATTAGTGGCAAAAGAAATTACAAAACCTGCATAAATACAGGGAAATTAAATAACAACCTTTTGAACAACCAGTGGCTACAGATGAAATTGAAGAAGAAATAAAGTAATACCTACAATTCAATGAAAATGAGGAAAGAACATACTGTAATCTGTGGGGTGCAATGAAAGTAGTCTTAAGAGGGAAACATATAGCAATAAATTGTCATATCAAAAAAACAGAACAAGCACAAATAACAACCTAATGCTTCATCTCAAGCTTCTAGAAAAAGAAGAACAAGTTAAACCCAAAGCTCATAGAAGAGTGGAAATTGTAAAGATTAGAGCAGAAATCAATGCAATTGAAACTAAAAAAACAATAAAAGAATTAATGAATCGAAAAGCTGGCTTTTTGTGAGAATAAACAAAATTGACTAACCTCTAGTTAACCTTATAAAGAAAAAGAAAGAAAAAACCCAAATTCACGCAATAAGGACTGAAAAGGGGTAAATTACTACAGATCCCATGGAAATTCAAAAGATCATGAATACCTACTTTGAAAATCTCTACTCACATATAGTGGAAAACACAGAGGAAATGGACAGATTTCTAGAAACATATGAACTACCAAAGCTCAACCAAGAAGATAGAGCAATTCAAAATAACCAAATATCAGCTACAGAAATTGAAAATGTGATTAAAAACTTACCAACAAAGAAAAGCCCAGGTCCTGATGGATTCATGGCTGAACTCTATAAGAATTTAGAGAATATTTGATGCCAATACTCCTTAAACTCTTCAATGAAATTGAAAAGGAAGCAGTTCTCCTAAATCATTCTTGGAGGCAAGTATTACCCTGATACCAAAACCAGAGAAAGACCCAACCAAAAAGGAGAACTATAGGCCAATCTCACTAATAAACATTGATGCAAAGATTTTCAATAACATACTGGCAAATAGAGTGCAACAAATCATCAAGAATATTATACATCATGACCAAGTGGGATTCATTCCAGGAATGCAGGGATGGTTTAACATATGCAAATCAATAAATGTAATATACCACATCAAAAGAGTCAAAACCAAAAACCACATGGTCATCTCAATAGATGCAGAAAAAGCTTTTGATAAAGTCCAACACATGTTCATGATAAAAACTCTTCAGAAACTCAGAAAACATGGTGTCTATCTCAATCTTATAAAGGCCATCTATGACAAACCAAAAGCCAACATTATACTAAATGGACAAAAACTGAAGGCTTTCACTTTAAAATCAGGAACAAGACAAGGATGTCCACTATCACCACTCCTATTCAATATAGTTCTGGAAACACTAGCCAGAATGATCAGATAAGAGAGAGAAATAAAAGGAATAAAGATAGGAAAGGAAGAAGTTCTATTATCACTATTTGCAGATGACATGATATTCTATATAGAAGACCCAAAAAACTCCATTAAAAGATTACTGGGAGTAATAAACAAATTCAGCAGTGTAGCTGGATACAAAGCCAATGCTCAAAAATCAATAGTATTCCTGTATACAAACAAAAAACTCACTGAGAGAAATTATGGAAATATTGCTCTTCACAATAGCATCTAAAAAATATGAAAATTATGCTATGCTAAACAAGGATATTCAAGAAGATATTAAAAAATGGAAGGCTATTCCTTGCTCTTGGCTACGAAGGACCAACACTGTGAAAATGGTCATACTCCCCAAACTGTTATACAGATTGCAATCCCAATCAAAATACTACTAACATACCTCACAGACCTAGCGAAAACACCCCTAAGATTCATTTGGAAACAGAAGAAATCTAGACTAGCAAAGGCAATTCTGGGCAACAAAGGCAAGACAAGAGGCATCTCAATTCCTGACTTGAAACTATACTACAAAGCCACAGTGATAAAATCAGCATGGTACTGGCAAAGAAATAGACCTGAGGATCAATGGAACAGATTAGAAGATACAAGCACAACTACAAAGACACTCACCCACCTGATATTTGACAAAGGGGCTAAACATGTTCACTGGAAGAAGGATAGCCTCTTTAACAAATGGTGTTGGAAAAATTGGCTTTCCACATGCCAAAGACTGAAAATAGACCCATGGCTATCACCATACACTAAATTAAAGTCAAAATGGATCAAGGATCTAAATATTAAAACAGAAACAATAAATCTACTGGAAGACAAGGTTGGTAGAAGTCCTGGAGACATAGGGGTAGGCAGAAAATTCATGAACAAAATGCAAACCACAAGAGAAACACTTCAAAGAATCAACAACTGGGATCTCATATTATTGAAAAGTTTTTGCACTTCAAAAGAAATCACCAACAGAGCAAAAAGAAAACCCATAGAATGGAAAGAATTTTAGCAACCCCTCAAAGAACTTATACCCAGAACATAGAAAGAATTGAAAAACGTCAAGCCCCCAATTCAAAGACTCTCTCCAAAAATGGGCATCTGAGATGAACACACAGTTATCAGAGGAAGATTTACAAATGGCAAATAAATACATGAAGAAATGTTCACCATCACTGGTCATTCAAGAAATGCAAATTAAAACAGCATTGAGATTTCATCTCACTCCGGAAAGAACAGCTATCATCAAGAAAACACCCGGTAATAAATGCTGGCGAGGATGTGGGGAAAAAGGAACACTGCTCCACTGTTCGTGGGAGTGTAGACTGGTGAAACTATTATGGAAATCAGTATAGAGAATTCTCAGAAGACTAGGATTGGAAGTTCCATTCAACCCAGCTATTCCCCTCTTGGGTATTTTCCCAGAAAAACTGAAAAGGTCATATCACAGTGACATATATGCAATCCATATTCATAGCAGCACAATTTTTAATAGCTAAATCTTGGAAACAACCAAGATGTCTATCAACTGCAGAGTGGATGAAAAAGATGTGGTATTTTTATACAATGGAATATTACTCAGCTATAAAAAAGGATGATCTTGAGGGCTTCATAGGCAAATGGAGACAACTTGAGGCTATCCTCATTAGTGAAATAAATAAGAATCATATTTACAAATATCACATTGTGTCTATACTGTAAAAAGTAATAAGAAATGTAGGAGTAACAAAACCTAAAGTAAGTAATTGCTATTGTAAAAAAGAGAGGAAAAGAAAGTACTCTAAAGGACATAACTGCATGTATGTTTAAGTGTGTAGGATTGATAACCATATTACTAAGTTTTTGTTGGATAGGTGAACAGAACTGTTTGCAGTCTCACTATTTAAATGTCCACTTTGTATGCTTTACTTTTGTAATTTGAACAACTACTTCTAAAAGGACAATATGTAATTATCAACTAGTGATTTCTTATTTTTTTTAAATTATGTATTATTTCTACCTTCTTTCTGTTTTTTTTTTCCTTTAAATTAAAGAAAAAAGATCAAGTTCACACCCTCTCTGATGTCCCCACGATGGGTCAAGTATGCTTTCTCCAAGCTCTGTATTTTGCCATTCATGTCTTAACTAAAAATGTCTTTTTCTTCATCAGGCCACACTGACCTCGAGGTTAGGAAAATACATATAGCAACATATCTCCAGTATCTAAAACAATGCCTAGCATATAGTATATTCCAAATAAATATTTTTGAATGAACAAGTTAATTACTTAGTGCATAATAGGAACCCTGATGTTAGAAATTATACCGTAGAACTTTCCAGTGACTTTTTGCCTTACTCTCATTAAAAATTAGTCATTACAATGGGCTTCCAGCCTTATTTTATCCCTTATATTCCCCCTTTATTCACTCACTTTCAGCCACACTTTGAGACTCTGGAAAAGGTATTTTGGTCAAAGAACCATTTTGCATGTTAGGAAGAATATATACTGGCTTCTGGTACATATTAGGCACTTTCCATATCAGAGTCCTCACACTCACCGGGGACAAAGGCAGCACCATTTCCATTACAAAGACAAGGAAACTGAGCCTTACATTAGATTTTGAATTTGAACAGAGGGAAAACTTCTTGGAAAGAATCCATAGTGATGACTTTCCTTTCCTTAGACAACTTGTATGCTCTTTATCCTGTTTGTGGTTCTGTCTTCTCATTGCCCAGATCTCTCTGTCCTGTTCTAGGAAGCTGACTTCTATAGACTACATCAACCAGACTCGTTTGCCCTTAGACTGTTGTTTGGGTTTTGTCAGAGGAAGGTACTAGCTGGAAACTGAAGTGCACAAGGAAAAACGTTAGGGCTTTTACACCTCTGTGCAGCTCTGCCTTATCCAAGTTCTTGCAGTGGCTGCTTTAGTGTTTTATGGCCATAACTCTTGTCTGGTGGTTTCTCCCAGAATTGTAGCTGGTCTTTGCTAACAAACCTCTCCCTTCCCTTTCAGGCCTAGAAGTGCTACAACTGACAACACTGTTGGCAGTGCTTGTGTTTATTTCTTTTTAGTCCCTTTAACACTGACCAGGTCTCAGTATCTAGCCCTTTGTGCGACTGTGAGCTAATATTCACATTTTTTTTTAAAAAAATTGTAAACCTGCATTTTTAAAATGTGAAATCTACTTTTTCTTTTTAATAGCTACTAATTCAGATCTGCAAGTGTGTTGGAAATTATGACAAGAATTTTACTTCTCTCCGTCCACACAGGCATCCTACTCCTTAAGAGAGAAAGAATCATAGCAAACATGCCATTTCCAAGTCAAAGATTGGACAAAGTTTGCCTTTTGAATCCAGACAGTGCCAGAAAAGACAGTTTTCTCAGCAGGATGTGCCATAGCTTGGGATGTAGAGGTAGATGTTTCTTGGGGTAGACAAACGTGTGCCCTGTGGGACTACCTAAGGTCTTAATAAGCCCTCTGCTAGGTATCTGAACAGACACCTTGGGAGTGTGAGAAACCTGTGCACTCGAGGAACGCGAAGAGCGGGTAATAACTGCAGGGAGTGCTGGGAGAACAGCTCTCAAGAAAGGCAGGGGACGGACAGCCACAAGGAAGAGAGGGGTCTACAACGAGTGTCAGGAGGAACAGTCAATAATCTCCCCTCGGGCGCCCTCTCTGGATGCCTCCTGCTCACCTTCCACACGCAGCCTTCCTCTCCACCGACCTCCATCTTAACGCACGTTCCGGCACCGATGCGAAGACCCGGCGCAGACCACGACAACGCCCCCACCCACGAGCAGGCGTGGCCACGCCCCCTCCACCGCCCCACCCACGAGCAGGCGTGGCCACGCCCCCTTTGCCGCAACCCCTCCCGCTGGAACCCTGCGGCGCTCGGCTCGGCTTTGGAGTACCTGAGCGCCCCCTAGGGGACGGAGATGAAACACGCTGCCTTTGGAGGAGCAGAGGAGGACTGTCCAAACGCGGAGTGCAGAGGGAGTCCTCTAGACATCTGAAGTTAGGAAGTGCAGAGGGCTGCTAGACACTCCAGCAAGGGGCCGGAATGTGAAAAGGGCCTAAGGAGTACCTGTGCGCATGCGTGTGGGGGAATTTTAAGGACAGTGCTCGAGACAGCTGCAGGATGGGGTGCGGAGAGGTTTTGTGTGGTCTTGGAGTTTGCCCACTAACAGCTTTAACAGGGAAAGAGTTATCAATACATGTTTGAGAAGCGCAGGCAGAAAATATAGGTAAGTGAGTGGGCCAGGGAAGGGAGGTTATCGCAGTAATCCAGAGGAGAGGGACTAAAAACCTCTTGCAGTAGTGGGAACTGAGGTGAGACAGTGGATTCGACAGGAAATTCTGATGTAGAAATGACAGTGTTTTGAGAGAGAAGAGGCGAGGAAAAGGCGGAAGTTTTAAATGAGGACAACTAAACTAGGAGGATCTAATTATCAGGCAAATGGAAATAGAGCTACTTCCCTAGGTGGTGATAGTGCAGGCTGTAGGGAGTTGTGAGATCTTCTTGCTTCAGTTTTTCTGATTCCCATGCCTGGAGGCTTCATTTTTATCTTATTTCCATCCCATTGGGAGTTTTCCCGCTGCAGCTCTTCTTTCTTGAATGCACAGTAAATGAAATGCCACTGTGTGTTCCTAGGCATAACTCTCTCTGTCCTGTCCTGGCAGCCCTAGCCCTCTCACCCGTGAAGGCAGTCTCTCCCAAGCAGGTCCCTGCCTTGTCACAAAGCCCAGGCTGTAGTTTGTCCTAGTGATCCTAGACAAAGGAAAGAGGAAGCGAGTATTTCTTCTCACTGGCACACATCTTCTCCATCTGGACCTTTTACAGTGAGCTGCTATTCTAGGCCCCAAGACTCTGTAAGTCAGACTGGTGGTCTCAGGTCAAGACCAAGACGTGGCTGTTCTGCCAGGTGCCCATTCTGACCATTCAGGCTCTGTCACTTGGCTGGCAGGAAGTAGGGACAGGGAGGAAAAGGAACTGTGAAGCAGCAAGGGCCACTGGACCAGTAGCTACCGTTATATAGGACCGTCATTTCTATGGTTTTCACACTTGCACAGAATTATCAGACCCTGAAGGCTGTTAGAAGATAATTTATTTTAGACTAGCCTATAATTTCTTGTAACAATGGCACATACAATTAAAAGAGCAAAGATGCTTGGTTCTTGTTTCATATATTGGCCAGTACAGTTGTGAACAATGCCGCATCCTCAGGAAGTTTAGGAGGCCATCATCAAGGAAATCCAAGGACCATCGCACAACTCTGAGTGAGGGTCTGGGAGGCCCAGTTTGTCACTGACCTCCCAGGGAGTGTTGAGTGCCACCCCCCACCTAGCCTATACAGAGGGATCAGAGTCAAGCTCCTTCTGTAGGGTTGATCATCTAAGAAGGGAACAGCAGCTGACCCAGATGACAGGAAGAGAGGACAGAAGCCAGATTCTTTCCATAAGGAGGACAGCCAGAAGGTAGTGAGCATGACTCTAGGCTAGTTCCATCATTTTTGGGTTTGCTCAGGGCCTGCCCAGGAAGAAGATACTCCTGGATCCTTCATCTAGCCCTCACGTTTATACATAGAAGAACAGCCTTTGATGGTCTAAGCACTAGTCCTCTGCTGCCTATAGAAACAAAGTAGGGAGAGTCCAGGGAGTCTGGCTTCCACAGAAGTATTCTGCTGAGAGCTCTGAAGCACCACCTGAAACTGGTTTTACCCATGACAGATATAACCTGAGGGAAGGGGTTAGCACAGCTCACTTTTAGAAAGTAGCTTATTCTGCTTCAAAGACTTGTTCCCATTGGAGCCACACAAAACCAGTGGATTCTGCTCAAGGGACAGTGAGTTCTATTCTATATGGTTCTGCCCTGGCTATTCTCTAATGTAGATCACCAGGTTCAAAAAGACCCTTAGGTTCAACCAACTATCTAGCCAGCCAGGTATGAGCTCCAGGCTTTCTGCACCTGTTCTCCTAGTGATTGGTGTGTGCCTACCTGGGTGTGGTGTGGCTTGTAGAAGGGTAAAGATGGTAGATGTGTCTACTAAAAATGGCTGATACTCTCTGAAGTCTCTGCCCTTCTGCATTTTTGGAAATTCTCTCCATGTGGTAGCTCCTACAGCCCAGCTCCTAGTACCACAGGCCTGCTGGTTAGGGGTTCTTGGTCCTTTCTGTGAAAAGCCACACTCTCAGCTACCTCCTAAATTTCCCTTAAATACCTTTGACCTCTTGACTGTAAAGACCCTACGTTGGCTACACAGATAACTCCCGTTAGCTCTGATTTGCGCCATCAGTGCCACCTCACTGGCACATGAGTCACAGATGTTCAGCTCCCCTCCTCTGTGCAGCGAGACTCTGATTTGAGTTTCACAAACTCTCGGGCGACCTCATCATTGCTCCGCTGAGACAGAATTCGAAGAATGGTCATGCCTGTCTCATCCATGTGGATCTTCCGGCCTAAGGGGCACCAGCAGGCACAGCTGCCCTTGGCTGCCACATCTCTCAGAGGCATCACCGCCAGCCCTAAGACGCGATCCTCCCGGGCAAAGCAGTAATCCTTCACGCACATCTGCAGCTCATAGGTCTCGGGACCCTCTTCATTTCCTAGAAGGCTGCAAATGCAGGAGAGAAGATGATAGGGTGCTTTCAGAGCTGAGTCCTCAGTTGAATTCACCCCACTCAGTCATCGAGACCATCACTCTCCTCATCTCTGTTTTAATCCCCATCACATGACCCCCATTCCCCAGTCCTGCAGGGCTCCCGCCCATAACTTACAAATGGAATGTCTCGTTGTACTTGGGAGCCCAGTTGTTGCTTTTGGACTTGGTTGTGAACTTCCTCTTCTTATCAGTTTGGTGTGGGCCAACCATGGTCACTTCCACAAAAGGCCGGAACATACCTGCTGTCTGCCACTTGAGGTCATTGGCAGCCACAACTGCCCAAAAAAGGGAAAGCTATGAGGGATCTACCAGGCATTCCCAGTTCTTGAGCTCCAGCTGACAATCCCCATGAGCTGGATGACTGCAATGAGCAACCCTTGCCCTCAACTGATAAGTGAGGTCATGGGCAAGGAAAGGATAGATCTCTAAGTCAACACCACTCACCTTTCACTGTGACCTTGTGTTCCCCAGTACCAGGGTGTGTAAACAAGTCTACTTGAATCGAGACTTCTCCCACCGGATCATCCACACCAGACCCTGAAACAGATGGACAGGTTACTACTCAGTGGAAAATTCTAGAACCTTAGGACAAATTGTTGCAGGTAAAACCGAGGGGTTAGGTGGCCACTATCCCACATATAGGAAGCAATCACCCACAATAGCCATGGGGAAGTAAGCAATGGGAGGAGGGAAAGAAAGAGGAGAGTGAATGTGTATGTAACGTGAGTGAAAGGTGAAAGTGTCTTAGGAGAAACTTCCCCCAAAGACACACTATGAATCTCCCAGGATCCCCAAACCTCTCCCATCTCCTAGGCTGAAGAATTTTCATTGTATGTTGAGGAGCACAGGGCTGTGATCCTGTGTCTGTGCCTGGGAATTATGTCCAACCTTTGGGGTCTCTGAATGGAACACTGTTGGTACCTCTCTAGGTAAAAGCAGCAACCTCCCACCTATCCCCAGGATTCCTGGGGCCCCTGTGTGGCAGGCCCCTCTCCTTGGGAAGACTCTATAGTACCAATCTCTGAAAAGAGCCAACCTTCAGTCTCCCCTCAGCAGAAACCCTACTCTTTATGAGAGAACATCAATTCCCTGCACTTCAGATAGAGCTTTGTTCTGAGGTGTGCGACTGTGTGAAGGAGTGAAATTCTGAGGACAGAAAAAGGGTCAACAACAGAGTCCCTTCTTGGGATATAGGAACACATCACCCATCTCCTAGACTTGGGATAGAGCTTCTGAATTTTGACACCTAGTTCTACCACCCCCAGCATGAGACCCTCATTCAGTTCACTAGGCCTCATTTCAGTCAGCAGTAGGCCACCTTGGATTCACGACTGAACAGTGTTTAACATACCCTTTTCCGGCTGAATGTCCTCATTAGCAGTAAACCTAACACCTTTCCCGTCATGCACTGAGTGAGGACAGGCAAGTCAAGAGGTAGTAGCAGCAGCAGAACAGAAAAAAGAAGAACTGTTAGAGGTCAAAGGAGTCGCAGCCATTCAAAGCAGCACTACACTTACTCTAGAGGAGCACGGAGTTGGAGCCGGGTGAAGAAAAGCCTAAGAGCAGGGGTCAGTACCTGAATGTTCCGTATTAGACTTCATGGGTCAGAGATTGGGCAGACACAGCAGAACACAGAGAAGGCCACAGAGAGGCTGTAGTGCGCTCTCCTAGGCCCTTACGTGGCAACCTTGCGACAGCAAATGAGCACCCATGCTTGTCTTCCTCACAGGGGCGCTTCTGCTCCTACCTCCTCTGTGCCCCTTCCAGCCTCTCCGCTGGTATTTGGTTTGTATTTTTTTTTTTTTTTAAAGTGGTACTAGGGATTGAAACCCAGGGCCTTCACAGTGAGTTATGTCTCTAGTCCTTTTTTATTTTTATTTACTATTTTATTAGTCACTAAGCTGCCTAGGCAAGGCTCGAACCTAAATGTCTCCTACCTCACCTCCAGGGTGCTGGATTGTAGGGTGCGCCGCGATGCTGGATCCTTTGCTTTTATCTAGTTTCCAGCTCAGTGCTTCTGAGAAGCCTTTCAGTTCTTCCCTGACGCTACAGGCCTCACATGTACTCAGCTCTGTAAAAGCTCTCCCTGCCCCTTTCAGTCAGACTGTTACTTCTTTTGCTCACTTTCCCTCATCCAGAACCGAAAATAAGGACAGACATGAAAATGCTGTAGGTCCCTCCATATACTCATCTCCTGCCAGCTTTCATTTCTTCTCTCCATGTCAGCTCTGTGCCCCGTCCACAGCTCAGGAAGACCCAAACCACCCTCTCCTCCTAACAGATTCTTGCCCCTGGGCAGCCTTTCCAGGTTTCTCTGGAACGAACAGTAGCAAATGTGCCCAAAGGTGCCTTCTGAGAGGGCCCTGATCCAGGATCAGGTCAAAATTTCAGTCTGAGTGGCATCTGTGCAAGAGCGTGTTGGTGTGGACAGGCTTTAGCTAGAGGCAGTGAGTTCTGAGGCCTGGAAATTCCCTGAGACTGAGGCCTCCACTATGCCTGGTGTCCCCAGGTCCCCACCTTCCCTTAAGCTGCTTCCACGGTGTACTTCTCTTAGTCTTCTTCTGGTCCACACTGCACATGTGGATAGGGTTTGCTTTCTCTCCCCAGGACAACTCCACCCAGCAGGGCTCCCAAACACTCATTCTCAAGGCTTCCTCACAGATTTGTCCCTATTTTCCCCTTTATCAGACACAGCACACTCCATGAGCTAGATAAACATGCACTTTCAAGAAACATCTGGTAAAAAGGAATCTCAGGCACAATTTTCAGGCTCTTTTGACTCTCCTGCCTACTACCATGGGTTGGGGCTAAGAAATGAAATCTCTTCCTGAATCCTGAGATCCCAGTTTGAAAGGCTGTCTGAAGAAGACACGAGGGCTAGAAGATACTGACTCCCTACTGGCGTTATGTGTGTGGCAGAGGGGAAGATGGGACACAAAGCCCTTGCGGCCTTACCCTGGGCAGTCTGTGAGCGCACAAAGGTCTTGATGAGAGTGTCTGTGGTCTGTGTGTACAGGGACAGGGCATAGCGTAGGGACTGCAGATCCGGACTCTTCTCTAAGAAGGTTTTCTTTAGCCCATTGCCTCCTGCATGGAAGTATTGCTGAAAAACAAATGAGTACCTGTGTCACCCCCTCACAGAGAGGCTGCTCCCCAAATAGCTCAGAGAAGCCAGGAGAGGACTGCAAGAACAGGTCACTCAGCAGATATAGAACACTCACAGAATGAGTCAGTCTCTCAGGCAAAGCACATAACGGGGTGTTTGGCAGGAGGAGGGAAAGGTCACGTTCATGGCAGTGGGCAGTTTGAAGGAAGGGTCTATGTCAGGCAGAGATAGGGGATGGCAGCATTCCAGGCAGGGAGAACGGTCAAAAGTGTTCTTTCATCCCTCTGAACCACAGGGAACTTGTGCCCAGGACATATATCTCCCAAGTGCCTTGAATCACAGTTTATATGGACCTGCCTTAGTCCTGCTTCACCACTGAAGTGTCTTAAGCTGAGGATCTGTATCTGGTTCTCTCTGGAACCTTGACAGTACACAGGGCCTCCCACCTGGATGCAGAGCCTCAGGGACACCTTGTCTGGTCAGGTGAATGCCAGGTAAAACTATCTGGAAAAGGGAACAGTCTCCACCTTGATGGTATCCAGAGCGAGGTCGAGGACTGTGCACTGCTTCGGAGTGAGATTCCGGGTTTCCTCTCGTACCATGTGGTCCTGGAACCAAAGAAAGCATCAGCATCAGGACAGCCCAGGGCAGTCCTCAAAGTCTTGCCCACCTGTCAGCCAATAGCTGCACACTCTTCTCTTCCCCTCCTCTTCAGTCTCGAGAGCCCCCTGGCTCTCCGCCCAGCCTCAGAGGACCCCACACCCACAGAACCTTGAGTTTGGAAAGCTGGCTCAGCTCCTTGGCAGCAGTGAAGATCAGCTGGGTGCCCTGGACAGAGAGGGGATCAGTTAAAAGCGGAGGATTCTAAACTCCATCAGGAAGTGGGGGCTGAGGGGAAGGGACACAAGAGCAGGAAGCAGAGGAAGGGGCCTTTACCGTCTGGTCAGTGAGTGGGGGCAGGACGATCACTCTCTCCGTTGTGTTCATCACCACCCGCCAGAGCTCTTTCAGGACTCGCTTCAGAACTGTTTTCTCACACACAGTGGCAAAGAGTGTGAGGCTGCAAACCCAGGTGACAGAGGTGGTCATGGTGACAGTGGGAAGTCCCATCCCCAACATGCTCCTCTGATAGCCTCTGCTTCACTTGTCCCCGCAGGAAATCCAGAGTGCGCTACTCACTTGCCGTCAAGGAAGTCCATGAGAGGCCGCAGCACGCTGTCTGCGTCCTGAGCCACCGAGGCCCTGGCGTTGGGAGATGTATTTCCTGTGCCCCGAATCTGGCCCAGGATCTCAGCCATTTGCCGAACACACTCGTCAATCCGCACCTGGAAGCTACACAGGTACCCACGGTGCAGCCCTCCCCCCGCCACCCGACCGTGGAGCAGCTGTTCAGGCCTATCCCTCGGGCTCCCGGTGCTCCTGCAGCAGCAAAGGTCAGGAGGTCTAGAACGAGGGTCTGCATGTCCGCAGCTGGGCGGAGGGCGTGGGCAGGGGCTCTGGGGTTGGTTCAGGAATCACACACAGCTCTGAGGGCAGTGTGCTTGGGACCACTGACCTGTTTCCAAACACTGTGCTGAGCTCGTCCAGAACTGCATTCAGCTTCACCTGCAGCTCCTTCAGACTGTCTGCAGCTTCAGGGTCCAGCTATAGCCAGAGGAGGTGGCCAGGCTAGGCTGCTTCTCTTACAGTGCTCCCTCCTGTACCTCTCTTCTTCTCTTCTAAGGCTGTACCCCAATTCCTGCCCCTTCCTCTTAGGGCCTCACCACAATGCCTAGTCCTTCTTCCTTGGGCTTTGCCTCAATGCCTACCTCTGACTAAGCCAGCCCCAGCCCAAGATAAACTCCTAGCCTATGCTCATCAAGAGAGGACAGAGCTCTGGCCAGGAGCTCAGGAACAGTGGGAAGGGAAGGCCAAACCCTGAGGCCTACCTCTTTGCCTCCCATGGCTTCGAACATCTTCTCCAGCTGGACCCTCAGTTGCTGCATGTTGTTCATCAGGATGCAGGGCTTTTAGGACAGATGGAGCTCTGAGTCTCGTTCCTTCCGGCACCGGCCCCATTACCCTGGATCTTTTCTTCTCTCTCATTGTTACAAAGCCACAGGGACTTCACATACATAGACCCCTTCCTAAACACTAAGACCTGGAGCCAGTTCACATAATTCTTCTTGAATGAAGATTAAAGCAAATGTTTTTGTCATTAAGCTGGATGGTGGGACTGCAGTATTGTTCTTTATAACTTTTTGAATGTATTACTTTTTTTTTTTTTTTGACACAGGGCCTCAGCCTAGCCTTAAACTCACTATGTAGCCCAGGCTGGCCTCAAACCCATGGCAATCCTCCTGCCTCAGCCTCCCAAGTGCTGGGATTAGAGGCATGCACCTAGTCAGGCATTGTGGCTTACACTTGTCATTGTAGCACTCGGGAGGCTGAGGCAAGGTTTTCTAGGAGTTCAAGCCTATCCTGAACCACACAGCAAGATCCTGTCTCAAAAACAAGAATAAAAACAAAAACAAAGGTCTAGTTTACTGGAGGACAAAGCCCTAAATGGAGCCTTTGAAGGACTATCTTGTGGTATGGGTCTCAAGAAAAGCTCGGGAGGGAAGCAGAAGTAGAAGCATCTGAGGGTAACCCTAGGGTAGCAAAGAGCAGCAAGTATTGAAATGTCCTCCACACCCTTTCTTAGTGCCCCTGGGCCTCACCCTACCAGTTTCTCCTTTGTGCAGTAAGCTGGGAAGTCCTTGGATAAGATGTCTGCATACTGCATCAACACCTTCCCGATGGTCTGAGAGGAAAGGAGAAAAGGACAGCAAAGGGAACCCTGAGCTCTCCACGCAGGAGTCTTGCCTGAGATCACACTTCTCATCCCAGAAAAATAACATCAGGCAAATACAGAGAATCTCACGGGAAGGGGCAAAGCTCCCCTTTCAATCCCAGAACAGCACTAAACAGGCAAGGTTTGCCCCAGACACCAAAGGAAAAAGGCTAATGCCAGGCCTTACCTCAAGGCTATTTCAGAGACAGATTAAACTCAGACCTGTGACCCAACCATGAGTGCAGTGGTGATAAGATAAGGAGGGGGCAGGAAGGCTCATAATCACCTTAGCAAATCTTCTCATATAGTGGGCAAGGATGGTGGGGTCCGGGCATTCCAGCTTCCGGATGATTTCAAAGCTCTGGTTGAGCTGTGTGAAGACATCCACCACAGAACAGGAAAACAGTGCATGCTCTGACGTCTGCTGAAACTAAGAAGGCCACACACAGGGTCATCAAACACAGCTGCTACCTTTCCTCAAGCTTGTGTGCTTTGAAAACACACTGCCCAGCAGGGGTGGCCTGGGAGCTCTCCATAGTCTCCCTGGGCAGGTACAGTCAGCCTGGAGGAAGCCCAGGAACTTCTGCCACTGTAAATGCTAAATGACCTGGCCTGGCCCATGCAACCCAAGTTCCCAACTTACCCCATCCTTTTTATCTCGTTCTAGGGCCCCATGCAGGAATTCCAGGGACACATCCTCATTTTCATCTAACCACTGCAGCACAAACTGCTCAAACCACCTGCAGCCAGAGAAGGAGGTTGAAGCTAGTGGTTAGCACAGGTTATATGCCTGACAGTGTACCAGACTGGGGTCTTCTAGAAGGCAAGGCAGGATGTGATATTCTTCCCAGAACTTTCTGCAGAAGTGCCTGGAACAGGCCATCCCAAGATTGGCTGCTGAGCTGAACTGAGGACACTAGCCCTGCTAACCCAGGGCCCCTGTCCCGTCCCTCTACACAGGGCCCCAAAGACTCACGCTGGGTACTCAGGGACCTGCCCCTGGAGGGCAGGCAGATCCTGCACGTACTCATTGTGAAGCCACTTCACCTTGAAGTGCAGGTTCATGTAGTCGGCGCTCTTACACAGCCGGTCTTTCTCATGCTCTAGTTAGAGAAAAGAGGCCGGGTCAGGTCTCAGCCACAGAGGCCAGCGCTCCTGAGCTTTGCCAGGGCAGCGATCTGGTTATGTGGTGGCAGTTCCCGACCTCCTCCTCACAGTCACCTCCCCTGCCATCACGATGGTCAGCCACTTTCCAAGACCTGGCCCAACCCTTCAACCAGAGACACTAAGCAAGATTCCAGACAAAGTCTGCAGTCTTCCTGTTCTAACTTTCAAAAGTATAGGGACTTGGGAGTTAGCTCAGTGGCACAAGCACCTGCCTGGCAAGCACAAGGTCATGAGTTCAATCCCTGGTACCAAAAAAAAAAAGGGGGGGGGAAGTATAGTGAGGTCACTTGCCTTTGGTGAAGAAGAAAACGGGAGGGCGTGAATGCTGAGGAGTGGTTTTCTGAAGAGACAATGGTTTTCTAGGTTTTAAAGAATCTTAGTGGCAAGGCATCCCTAGACAGGCTTAAGTGCAGAGATGTCAAGGTATGGTTGATATGAATGGGTCAATGACACTACAGAGACAAGAAAAACCAAGGAGGGTCCAAAGGCAGTTGAGCAACTGTGATATAGCAGCATCCTGAGGTAAACCGAAGGGCTTTGGGGCACAGCAGTGATACAAAAAAGAGCTCTCAGGAAGTATACAAATAGATAGTCAGCTGGGAAACTATGGAACACAGTCAGACAAAAGGGCTATTATGCTGCAGAAGATAGAGGATTATTATTACGGATCTGAAAGATCATTAAATGGAATTTCAAGAGTCTTCTGGAAAATATAGGCCTTAAGATCACTCACATCTGGCTCAGAGTCTGGAGCACTGACCAGACCCACAGGTTCTCCTTGGCTAGGGACCACAAATTATAAACTGAGGCTCGGGCCAGAGGCCTTAATGGTTCCATGATGCTGGGAGGCCCCAGGGCAAGACTGCATTCACTGAAGACATTCTGGTTCTTTGAGAACCCAGTAGTAATAAAAATAGAGTTTCCCCTTGGGGAAAGGACAAACTCCTTAACCTGCCACCCTCCCCACCGCCCTCATCGACTTAAAGATCCTCATTAGCTCGAGGTCAGGAGCCCTCTGAGTCTTCCACGACCCCTTCGGGACTGGAGCTCAGTGTCTCCCTGCCCATCCTGAGGCATTGACCTCGCAGGCTTCCTTTTGTGAATCACTAAATCTGTTTCCGTTTTTTCTTCATCCTTGGTTGTACCCCTCACACAGGCAGTTGGGAATCTTGGCCAGGTCCCTGATACTCCTCACTCCCCAACCCCTTTATAGTTGGAGATTAATTTGAAAAATGAATGTCAATTGTGTGCTGAAACTACGCAACGGTAAAAGCAAGCAAATGGGGGGAAGTACTAAGCAACAGAGGAGAGGCTAGTGTCCCTGGGGATCACTGCTACACTTTGGGGTGCCATGGGAGATGCTCCTCCAAGTCCAGGGAGAACATCCCGTGTGAGGCCACTGGCCCTTGTGAATTAGTGCAACAGAGACTGAGGAAGGAAATGGAAGCCTGGGGTTCAGTCTCAAAGGACTTCAGGTCGTCCCAGCACTTGGGAGACTGAGGCAGGAGGATCCTTGCAACTTCGAGACCAGCCTGGGCTACAAAGTAAGCTCAAGGCCAGCCTGAACTGCATAGCAAGACCCTGTCTCAAAAAGACAAAAACAAAACAAAACCACACCACACACACACACACACACACACACACACACCCTTTAGGTACCAGGACTTCTCTCCCCTGGCATTGTAGGCAGCATCTTCCCAACCTGAAGCTGCATTTGCTGTCTTCTATAAGCAGTGAGCAGGAAAAGGAAAAGGTATTAAGCCTACAGGCAAAGGGACAACAACCAGAAATTCTTACCAATAGGAAAGAGCACTTTTCGAATATGAATGGCAGTGGTTGCTTTGACAGAGCAGAGACACCAGTGAGTAACAAACAGTGGCAAAAGCTTGGGCTCCCAGGGAGACGCTCCCTTGCCCTGCTGTTTGCAAACTAGTCCTTAGTACCCTTGCCCTGCTGTTTGCAAACTAGACTTAGTACCACCAGGAATGCCTTTGCCCTTCATGCCCAGCAACTCACTGGAGTTGGGGCAGGGCTGCTCCACGACTTCAGAGCTTTCCAACTCTTTCTTCTGGGGACTTTCGAGTTACTGTATTTTGTTATGGCTTGTATCTGGATGTCCCTTCAAAGCCTCATTCACTCATAGGCAAGGACCATTTGGAGGTGGCTGGATCCAGGGTGTATGACACTGGGATTAAGGTGCATGATAACTACACTGGTTTAGCATAGTTCTGGGTGTGTAGCACCAATCAATAGGTTTATAGTCTGATAGAATATAAAAGGACAGAAATGAAAGCAGGCTCGCTGCTTGCTGTTTCTGGCTTGCTCTGCTCTGGACTGTTTCTCCTTTGTGATGTCCCTCTGCCATGAAACCTTTCCTCCTCCACTAAGACATATTTACATACAATTCTCTCTCTGTCTCTCTGTCTCTCAATTAACCCATTATATCTGTGCTCTGGACCCAGGCTTCAATTTTTACATTTTTACAAAGGTACATATTAACTTTGGTGGTATAAGCACTACCAGATAGTGCCAAAACACTGGTCCTACCTCACACATCACCCTGGCAAGGCCAGGGGAGCTCTGCTCTGGGACAGTTGCTTGAGGCTGCTGTTGCCACTGCTGCTGGTGGGGCTAAATCCAGCAGAAGCAGGAATCATGTTTCTATAACCTCCGGCTCCAGTATCTGCTTTTCTACTTCCATCTTTCATCTTTGCAGAGTTCCTTTAGCCTTATCAGGCCAACTATCCATTTCAGTGCTACTTCCCGCAGAGTTCTTTGGTTTCAGTAATGTACACACATTGACGCACATCTCACTGTGGCGAGTCTCAGTCTCCACCAATCTGCAGTACAACTCAGCTGAAGTTGAACCGAGTGTACCAACTAATCCTACCTTCTGTTCAATGCTAAGCATCACCCTAAAGTAGCCTTTCTTTCTCTATCCGCACATCCAGGTAATTCACCAATTCCTGCTGCTTTTACCTCCAGAGTGCCGTGGAATCTGCCCATTTCTTTCTGGCCACGAGATTACTTGCTCAGCCGTTACCGCGCTCCCTACCTGGATTACTACCGTGCCTCTAGACTGGCTGCTCCTTGCTGTTCACCGCCCGCTTAGCTGGAGCGAGTAACCTTTCTGCATGATGCATCTGGTCATTTGGCCCCTTGCTTACGTCGGCAGCTCCAACTCCACAGGATGAAGTCCGGAAACCTAAACGTGACTTCCAGCTTCCTTTGATCCAGTGGTCCTACCTCTCTGTTCTCATCTCTGTTCTCACTGATCTCTGAAGAGCTAGTCATGCTGAACAATGCTTTCGCTTCTCCAAGCACACTAGCTTTCTCCAGACCTCAGGTCCTGCACATGTCTATCTTTGGCATGAGAATGTTATGCTTCTTCTTCCGCAGCTAACTTCTCTCATCCTTTGGGTCTCAGTTGATACATCTCCTCCTCCAGGAAGCCTTCCTAGGTTTGGAGTCAGGGTTACATAGTTCTCTTCTATGGCTCAGCACCCATCTCCATCCTTTGGTGCCCTTTATAACTCTGTGTTGTAACTTGATAACTTTGTATTGTAATTTATATATAAGCGTTCTAGATTGAGTTTTTCAAGGGGTTTGTGAAATTCTCATCTCAGTGGGACTCTAACAACTAGCACAGTACCTGGTCTAAAAAAAAAAAAAAAAAACAAACAATAAACAGTAAAGGAAGTAGTGATTTGCTGCAGAAGGAGCAAGAGGGAACTTTCTGCTTCATATTTTCTTTTCTTCCTTTGTTTTTGGTTTTTGTTTTGAAGTCCAGGCGGCCTCAGACTTGCAGCTATCCTCCTATCTCAGGCTCCCAAGTGCTGGTGTTTCATGTTTTCATCGGGTGACTAGTTACACAGGTGTGTGTGTGTGTGCGTGTGCGTGTGTGTATGTGCGCGTGTGTGTGTACATCCACTAAAACTTGTTAAATTGTATTGGTTTTTTTCCATATTATATTCTTAAAATGTTTTACTTCATTGTACATTAAAATATATCGTAATAAAGTTGACTTAGAAAATATCTGGTAATTGGGCATGGTGGCAGAGCACCTTAATCTCCGTATTCAAGTGTTCAAGGCCACCCTAAAATGAATACTCAAAAAAAAAAAAAAAAACACCAAGTATAAGACAGAGGACAGCATTCTGACTCTCCTTTCAAGTCAGCATCAGTGCTGCCCTGTTCTTATCCAAGCCCCAAACATCTCCTCCCCTCTATTGCCCTCAGATGCTGAGACTTGCTGGGCCTATTCCAACTTCTCTCCAGTGTTGATCAAAGCCCATTTTCCTTCTCGATTTCTCTGCTCAGATCTGAGCCTATTCCCTCATTCCTAAGCGATTACACAGCCCATTCATTATATTAATACATGGATCCTTGAGTTAAGATTGGACTGATTTACGAACAATCTGGGTTACAACTGGAATTTTAGTTTTAACTTATGGCCAAAGTGTTGAGTTATGAACTGAATGCTGCTGCTTGTTCTTTCAGATGGTCTCGGATACAGATTTAACCCTTAAAGAACTCTGTAAGAGCTGGGAGTGGTGGTGCTTGCCTGTAATTCCAGCACTTGGGAGGCTGAGGCAGGAGGATCGCTCTGAGTTTGAGGCCAGTGTGAACTGCATAGGGAAACCCTGTTTCAAAAAGGCCAAAAGAGTTCTGAAAGAAACACTGTAGGGCTGGGGATTTAGCACAGCGGCATAAGCACCTGCCTTGCAAGCACGCGGTCGTGAATTTGATCCCCGGTACCAATTAAGAAAAAAAAAAGAAACACTGTAATATCCTTTCCTGTATGGGGTCAATTGAAAAAATCCTGGGCCTATATCTAATGACACTGAGACCTCTCTGTATACAGGAGATTTTGAGGGCTGTGCAGAGGAGCCTGAAATGTCAATTGACAAGTTGACTTACAACCTCTCAGGAACCAATTGAGTTTGTAAGTCAAGGGTCCACTGGATTCTTTGTTTCTATTTTTCCCACTCTCAGCTTCCCCTGATTTCTGCTGAGGTAAAAATTTTTTAAAATTCTACTTTGTTCACATTGTATTTCTGCCTATAATAGTTCCAGATGTTCCTTTTTTTGAGACAGGGTCTCACTATGAAGTTCAGACTGACCTTGAACTCACTATGTAGCCCAGGCTGGCCTTGAACTCAAGGTGATTCTCCTGCCTCAGCCTCCCAAATGCTGGGATTGCAGGCGTGCACCACCACACCGGGCTTTTTCTAACCGTTCTTAATAGCTAAGACTTACTCAGTGCTGAACGGGCACCAGGTGCCATGTGGCTGTGTTTCATATACCTCAGTCCCACCATCCGCTCAGGGAACAGATATCATCATCACCTTACAGACGAGAAAAATGGAGCTCACGGCAGTTAAGTAGCTGGCCTCAAGGCTACACTAGGTAAGTGGCAAGACACACTTGAAACCAGGTCAGTGCTTGTTTATTCTCTTAAACTTTTCAACTTTTTTGTGTTGTTTTCAACAATTAGCAGAACTCTCATTTCCAAAGATACCATGCCCAGAGGCTTCTATAGAATCTGCAAATGCCAGCTGACTTGGCTAGCACTGGGTAAAAGGCTGCAGCCTGCCCGGGGGTCTCCCTTTCACCTTAGCCCCAGAGACACCTGGTGCAAACCTCCGCGGCATCTCACACCGCCCCTCTCTTGTGGAGCTGATTCTTTTCCACAGATATTTATCTTTTCCCCGGCCCACTGGAGCTGGAGTTCCTCAGGAACTTGGATGGAACTTCACATAGGCTGATGTGCGGGCCACATTCCAGGCTGGCCCCAGTGTGGGCAAGGTGCAGCTAGCGCTCAGGGATGAGATTACAGAACGCACACGTAGAGTCCGTGCCGTCACACACCTCGCACAGATCTTCAAGATTTCCTTCAATCTCAAGATTCACTGATTCTAAACTTAAAGTTTACTAAGAGTCTGAGGGTTACCCATTTCCTCTATAATCCACACAAATAACAGGCTGAGACTGCTTTGTGTTTGCCCCAGACAACTATTCCTTCATTTAGATCCATCTTGACAGACTGAGGTGCTGGACTAACCTATATGAACACACAGGGAACGCCAATCCAGAGACAAGCACAGAGGGTACATAGGAGAAGGTGAGCCACAGCAAGGACAGCACCATGGTGGACCCACGCCGGATGAACAAGATGAATAATAACACTCCTGTGGCCTGCTCTACTACAGGAGTGAGGGAAGAAGTATCTTTCTGGCTTTGTCGCACTAAGCCAGGACACCTTTCAAGGGCACCCAGGCCTGTCAGTCCCCAACATGAGAAAATAAAGATTTCTATCTTTGTACTTACAGTTTTCTGATTTTCTACAATGGTAAAGATAAGAGGAGTGTGGTGCCGCACCCCTGTTTGGGAGGCCAGGGTAAGGAGTGCCACAAGTTCACAGCCATGCTGGGCTACCAGTCAGTTTAAGGCTGGCCTGAACCACATAGTGAGACCGTGTCTCAGAAAAACAAAACAAAAACCCCCAAAGCCTACAGAGGTAAGTTTCACAAAACCATTCTCCAGGAAGTGGCCTGCCTTCCTGAGAGTGCTCACCACTGGAGGAGCTGACTGCTGCACTGGGGATTCGCGCTCAAAGCTGGAGGAGGAACCTACATTCACACAGCCATTTCCCTTATTGTATTTCCTTTGCCTTCAGCAGCTTTGCCCACCCAAGGCTTCCTGAAGCCCAACGGCCCACCATGCCTAGACTCCCTCTAGTTTTCACTGCACCATTTACCCGGAATTCACAGTTGTCTGGGAGAAGAAAGGAACTGATTAAAAGAACCTGGCAGCTCACCCGTCTGGGCAGCCTCTTACCCTCCAATGCATATTTCATATCTTGGGCAAACAGATGCCACATCACTTCTGCACTGACTTTTCCAACATTCAACTCCTGAGGAAACCTGGGCGACAGAAGAAACCACGGTCAGAGAACAAGACAAGAGCCATTTGTCTGATTCATTCCAAGGTCCCTGGTGCTTAAGGTCATACTGAAGAGGAGAAAAGCCTGTGAGCAGGGAAAGCCTCAGCGTGAAGCAAAGGGGCCACGGACAGGACGAGTGGAGGCAGACCCCGCACAGGGTGGGTCCACAGAACGGAACACCCGGGAGACAAGGAGTTCAAGCCCAGAAGAGGGGAGTAAGACAGGCCCGGGATGAACTGGAGGAGAAAGGGAAGAGGGTGGTCTAAGAAGGCCCCTCTTTATTCACAGTGGACAGACACATGCACGCATGGTCTTTGGATCCCCTGGGGCTCCCATAGCCGCCACAGTCCCAGAAGCTTCTTACTCTAGAGCTTTAGTCTGAGCAGGGCCCCCCATTATGCTTCCACACCTGTCTCCAGAAACAGTTACCCAGACAGATACAAGGGACAGAGGGACAGATGAGCAGACAGGAAGAAGAGGTGGCACTGTAAACACACAGAGACAGGAAATAAAGAGGCCGTTAGACAGATGGACAGATCAGTCACCAAGCAGGCCGAGCCAGCTGGGGTGCTACTCACTGGTTCAGCACAGGGCTATAGGAATTCCTGTCCTCCTCTATGATGGACACGATGAGTGTGATGAGCTTGGGCCAGAAATCCAGGTTCCGAACGCTGGGCCCTTGTTCTTCTGGAGGTAGCTCCTGCTTCTTGTTCCACAGGACACCAGGGGAAAAGGGAGAAATGGAGAGTATCTCAAATCACCCTCTTTTGGTTCCCCTCCCATCCCCCTTTCTTAGAACCTTTCTTTCCTACAGCCTGTCTTCCACAAGATTGGCCCTGTTCAATGACTACCAGGAGGTCCCTGGTCCCTGGGGAGTTTTCTTAACCTGCTCCAGGGCACTGCCCGGATACGCTTTGCCACTCCAGGAGACAGGCACAAAGGTGCCCATTCCCCTTCCTCCCTGGCTGAAGTGAGTAGCCTTCCTGCCTAAGTGGGCTGCTCCAGGCTACCCCTCTTCTGGTGGGGTCTCTATCTCTCTCCTACCACATATGTGACTCAGCTCTCAGAGCTCCTTCAGGTTCTAGAGGAGCTAATGAACAGATCTTGGAGCATTTTGGCTTTCAGTGGGGTAAGGCTTCCCTTGCCTCCTGAAGGGCTCAGGGAGAAAACCTGGGTCTAGGAAGCTCTGCGTAGCTGTGTGGGAAAGACTCTGCAGCTGTGGGCTTCAGGAACAGAGTCTCTCCGCATTCGGGGTCCAGCAGGACAGGTTCATTATCACCACAGAAAGACTGGAGAGCAGCTATCTCCTACTTGGGTGCAGGCAAAGGTGGCCCTGCCCAGAAGTACGGGCAGAGCTTTTATGTGGATGTCATGTATCACTGCGAATTCTCCGCAGGCCCTTAGCAGGCCTGCATCACAGAGGTCCTAGGGCCCAGAGCAGAACTCACGCTCTGTCACTTGTGCTTTCTCAATATCACCTATACACACTTCTTCTTTGAATTTTTCTGCCACTATCCCAGCTGAGGTGCTCCAATACCTGCTCTGTGGAGTTGTCAGGGATCTTTCTATAAGAAAAGCCTCACAGTATTATTCCTCTCATTAATGTCCTTCAGTTAACCTTAAATTCCTTACCTTGACACAAAGATTCTTTAAAATAAAACATAGTAGTGCATGCCCGTAATCCCAGCACTTGGGAGGCTGAGGCAGAAGGACTGCTGTGAGTTGGAAGCCAGCCTGGGCTACTTAAGCCAGCCTGTACTGTCTCCAAACAACACGCAACAAAAAAATCAGACCCCTCTCTCAGCCTCATCCCTTACCGCTGCCGTTACACTCAGCTCACACCACAGACCACTACTTACCGAAGTCCCAAGACTCTCCTAAGAATTTACACACAACCTGCAACAACTCCATTTAGCAGAATTTTTTTTTTTTTTTGTACTGGGGATCAAACTCACGACCTCACACTTGCCAGGCAGGCGCTCGTGTGGCTGAGCTAACCCCCCGGCCCCATTCAGTAGAAATTGTTATAGCTTTCATTTTCAGACAAGGACTTGCCCAAGGACACATTGTGGTAAACAGCAGAACCAAGAGGTGAGTCCAGAGAGAGGAGTTCTAAAGCCTAATTAAATTGCTACATTTCCTTAAATTAACAATTCTATGCCTTCAAGCATTCTATTTTCTCTACATGGTATCGCTCCCCCACCCCCACCTCCTTTTTGAGCTAATTTCTACTCCTTCCTTAAGCTCCAGGTAGAATTTTACTGCTGAGACGTTACTCTGATAGCCACAGCCTGGGCAGATGCCCTTCCTCTGTTAACTTCTGGTATAGATACATCAAACAACTGTGACTACAATTAAGAGTAATAATAAAACAACAGTAACTGCAGTAATTTGCCTGCCTCCACCAGACAATTAGCTCCCCAAAGGCACAGGTGCTCTTACAGATGAGACTTTGTATCTCTCATGCTTTGTTTGTTAGGCAAGCGGATTAATGAACCAATGACAGAAGGTGAGAAAGGGAAAGTGTTAAAAAATACCTGGAAGGGTTTACTACAGTATAAACACTGAACAATGAGAAAGCATGATTGAGAGAAAGTAAAAAGTAACTAGCAAAGTCCATTCAAGTCCTTCAGTGGTTTGCAAGGCCTCCTCAGCTGCACAGTTGAAAGATTAAAGCTGAGAGCAGTGTCTTCCCTACTGAGAATCTCACTATCATATGGCTGATAGAGGAGCCCAGAAGGTAGTAAGCAAAATATAGACCCTGGAAGACCTCCCATGGGTGTCAGCATCAGTGAAAAGTTTTAAAAACCTAAGAAGAAAGCCTTCAATGTTTGGCTGGTGCAAGACTACACTTGGGAATGAGAGGAGGCAGCATGAACAGAATCTCAGTCTTTATTAAGGTGCTCGTAGGAAGCATTACAAGTTGAATGTATCCTTTAGGATAAATCAGTGGATTTAGACTTCTGTCTTTCAATGTTTATCTCAAATGTCCCTTGTTTTATGTAGTTTTCCCAATATTTGATCGTATTCTTTGTTCTTGGAATCCCTTTAATTTTACTGCTTTCCAAGATCCTTCTAACAGACTCCTTTGATTGCAGTTATGTATATGCTCATGACACTGTGAACTTTCCTCAGGAGGAAAGGTGCAGTGTGCTTCCCTTGGGCCCGTCTTAGAACAAACATTCAATGTACACTTGGATTGAGGGGAATCTACTTTGCCTTGTACAGTCAGTAAGACACTCCTGAAACTCAGAACAAAGTCCTGGTTTTGAAATGAAAAGAAAAAAAGAAAGGATACAACTGGAAGGATCTAGAAAAATGTACCAAGTCTCCAGGTATTGAATAGAAAAGCTACCCTACAATGGGTGAAGTAGCTCATCCTCCCAGCAAGAGAGGGTCAGCCTGGAGATTCTGCTGGTGAATATTCAGTGGTACCTTGGTTTACGAAGTGAATTTGTTTTACAGTTTTGGGGAGGACGGCTGTCTCTGTGTTTGTGTGGGGAAGATGGCTGTGGTAGTGTTTGTTACCTGATGTGGAATTTGTGAAGGGAAGCAAAATTTTGCTAAATGTTTCTGTTTGTGAACTGAAGTATTACTATATCTCAGAAGACCATGCATTGACGGGAGACAGATTAAGAGGGAAGAAAAAACTTCCACAAATGAGCTCAGAGAGACTGTTATGTATCTCAGGAACATAGGATATAACCTATAGTGGTTCACATGAGTAAGAAAAAAATTAACCTTAAGTGAAAAAGAAAAGTCACTGGAATAAAGAGGACTCTCCCACTCAACTAACCCCTGAACCATGCTCAAATTTAGGTCTACTTTCTTCAGTTCCAAAGTAAGTTTATTATTGTTGCTTTTTGTTCAAGTCAGGTGCGTATTATTTTGTCCCAGGGTCCCTGTCACTCCACAAATGTCTTTCATAATCTAAGCGTTCCACACTTCACTATGCAATCTCTCTTGAGAACACTTAGGACTTTGGCCTGAGCTCCTTTCAACCATGATTCTAGCAAATAAAAGCTGAAGCTTCCAAGAGCCACTGTTAGCTGCCATACCTGATCCCAAACTTCTTTTTTGTGCCACTATGCCCAGCAGATCCCAAACCTCTTACCAGCTGGTACTGGCGGCTGTATAAATCATGGCAGTTGTTGAAGATGTATTCATATGTAGAGTTCAAGCAAGCCTTCACACAATCCCTCACCACCTGGCTGGCTCTTGGCGGACTCTGCAGCTCTTGCACCTGCCAATTAGCAGAAGAAATACAGGCTCAGAGTCCGGCTCTCCTAGGTGGAATAGCTCCTGGCAGTCTCTCAAACCCACTCCAGATTCCTTCATCCTTTTCTGGGACCTAGACCTTAACCCTCCATGAGAAGAGCCAATGGGAGAACTTTCAGATCATCCTTGCTGAGTCAACTGATATGCGCCTCTCAGACAAGTGCATGGAAATCTGGGCTTTGAGGTGACAAACTCCTTAGCCTCAGACTCTGCCCCATAACCCTTATTCTCTGTGTTTTTGTGGCCAGGTCCTCAGCCCAGCACCAACCAACCCTGCCCATCGTTACCTTCATTCTGAAGAAAGTAATGCTGGTCAGCAAATCCACTGTGGATTTTAAATCTTGAAGCCGCTCAGGGCTCCCAGCAGGGAAATTATTCTGTTGCAAATGAAGCAAATGTTACAAAGAAACCCAGGAACAAGAAACCTTCTTTCCCAAAAACAATGAAATAAAGACCCACTGGGATTCTCTGTAGTTGAGCTAGGCAAAAAACCCTGTAACATTATGTCTCTCTCTTTTTTATTGATGCAGACAGTATTTGCTCAAAATAGAAATTAATAATCCACAGGTAGAAAAAAGCAACATATCCAATTTCACATGCTATGTGTGAGTATTGTTCAAATGTGCACGTGTGCAAACACACACACTTCTTGGATGAAGATTCTTACACAGAATGAACTCATCAAAAGTCACAATCAAACTGTGTACCCTGAAAGAGCCACACTACAAACAAAACTGCCCTCCAGGAACTGTACTTTCCATGCAGTAGATCCCCATTTTTCTCCTATCCTGGAGGCAGTAGATGACAAAGTTCTGAGCAAAACTTCTTTGGAATGAGTTTCTTTCTTGCATGTCTCACTTCATTACTGCTGGCATGAATTTTAGGGAGAAACTGTCATGGAGAGTTGAAGAAGACACCAAGCCACTTTTCTCCTCTTTAAAGGTCAGTTTGTTTGTTTGTTTAGTCTTTTTGAGACAGGGTCTCACTATGCAGTTCAGGCTGGCCTTCAGCTCATTCTGTAGCCCAGGCTGGTCTTGAACTCATAATGATCCTCCTGCCTCAGCCTCCTGAGTGCTGGGATTATAGGCCACCATGTCCAGCTAACAGTCAGTTTTTAAACATTCAAGTGGCTATTTATATGTTGAAAATAAGATACACAGTCATTTTCCCATTATTCATGCAAAAGGGAGACTCTGAAAGTTCAGACAATTGAAACCTCACATTTTTAAAACTTTGAGATGATTTTTACACTTTTTAAAAATACTAACTAATGTATATACATTGCCTGTTCTGGAAATTCACAATATTTTGAGCAAATAATAAAATTACACTAAGATATCCTGCCCCATTTTAAGTATCTATCCTAAATCTATTTCCTCCCTTCATACTAAGAATGGGTGAGACCTCCGAAATAAATTACTATATTTGCCCAAGCCAGCTATTCTTTCTACCCCTGACAGCTTCTTATATCTCTATGAAAAAATGGGAGTACAGAAAAATACAAAATGAAAATATAATTATGTAATTTTTTTCTTTTTTGAGAAAAGATCTTGCTATTTTGGCGAGGCAGGCCTTGAACTCACAATCCTCCTGCCTCAGGCTCCCAAATAGCTGGGATTATAGGTATGTGCCACCATCCCAGGAAAATATCCAATTTTGTTGAAAAGGTACTTTTGGAGATTGTTGTCAGGAAACTGCTAATGAAAATGTCATGAGAGAGCTCGGCAGTGATACGAGAAGGGCTAGAAAGTCAACTGTCTAGAGAAGTGTGCACAGCTGCTATTTGCACACTGCAGTTCTTTGAGTGAGGAGAATCAGTGTTAGTGGCTTGGCCATTCAGGCAGGCATGAAGACACGACCTAATTTTCCCTGCATTCAGTCTTTACAGCCAGACTGGCCTACGTCTTCGCAGGCAGCGCTTGACATTACCTATTATTCCACTCCATAGTCTTTGCTTTGACTTACCCTGTAAGTAGACAGATCGATCCTGAGTGAGTTGTGTAGCTGGTCTAGCAGTTTTACAAATCTCTCTTTCTGAGGATAAGAAACAAGCAGTGGGGAGGAGAGAGATAATCTTTTTCTGATGCCCCTAAACTATAGCAGAAATAGAATCATTTCTGGAGAATTAAAAAGGGTGGGGAGGCGACTTTCTGGCTGGCAACACATCCTATCCCCTGGGGAGAACAACAGACAACACAAAGGAAAAACAGGTGGTCTCTGTCCATCCCTCAGCAGCTCTGTCTCAAACCGGGCAGTTTTTTCACAGTGACAAAGGCAAAGCCAAGTTCTCGGAACGGAAAACACTTCTTTCTGTGCACAAGTCAACAGAACTTTATCTGCACCTCTCCACTCGGAGGGAGAACGCCTCCTAGTCATATGAAACGCTACTTATAGTCTGCAATTTGTTTCTGATAATGAGAGCTTAACTTATCTTGGGAAATGCAGAGCAGGTACATGGCCACAGCCTGGTGGTAATGATGCGGAAACAGTATCTGGAAAAGGGTCAGACAGGCTAAAAAAACCCTCACTTTCATTCTAACTTCTTTCCTGTGTATCTTTTCAATGCTAATATATAACATATATTATTTTAATAGTTGTCTGTCACAGAAAAAGTATAATTAAATGTGAACTCCTGGCAGTTAGCATAAATTCATAGAACTGATATATTTATTATTATCATATCATGCTATTTTGCACTAGTAAGAGACAGAACAGGTACGTAATTGGTTTAAGGAAGTATACTAATTCATCTATAGAAAGACTATCAATCACAGAAGGTGATATAGTACCAAAGCATGGGGTCAGAGACTCAATGGATTGGGGGGAGGGAGTGAGTAATTTTATCCTTCAAAGGGAAGCTTAGTGAGAGGCCAGAAATATTTCACTCAGTTTATATTGAATTTATGTCAGATGCCATTCTGGGTTATGACTCAACTGCTCAGTGACGTTAATACAAGGAGGGCACAGAGAGAAAACAGGGCAGACACCAGGCAAGGGGTAAGGTTGGGCACATACAGTCATCCCCCCTCAGCCATCAGCCTTCTAGGAACTTAAGACGCATGAATCTGTCACAGAGAAGCTGAACAACATCTGTTCAACAAGGCCCATTTGAGGACCTGAAGGCTGAAGAACATGGTGACTCGAGCAAGTTGTTAGTCCAGAAAGGTTCTTCCTGAGCCCAGGCGCAGTGTCCCTGAATCACCGCGGAGCCAGCGCCTGTGTGGCCTGGGGGAGTCCGCTGAGCGCGGTCTGCACACCCACCAGGAAGGAAGGCTCACCTGCCAAGCTGGCGAGCGTCTAAGTTTAGGCCTGCCGACCAACCCTATAGCGCAGGCGAGGAAAAGGCTCTGAACTTCACTGATAACAAATGGAAAGGTACGTGTTCATCTCCTACCCCAAAGTTGGAGGCTGCAAAGCGATCAGATGCAGAGACATTGGTGGAGGCAGTCGTGTGAGCATAGTAGGCGTTGATGTTGGCCAGTAAGGAGCTCATCACTGCTGGCACACCAGGACACATGTACTTGGATGACAAACATGCGAAGTGCCTGAAAGACAGCACCCACACTCTCAAAACCCCTGCGGGACTGGCAGCAAGAGCCAAGCAGGAGCCCAGTAACATCTAGCAGAATCAATGAAGCACAGCCCGGGCAACTGCTACCCTTTGCAGGATGCTCTTCACACACAGTTCAGGTCGCAGCTTAGCCAGATACTTCTCCAGGGTTAAGGAACTCCTGTCAGGAGTCTGGTCGACCCTATACACACCCGCTTTCCCTCCAGTATGGTGTCTTTTCTGACTCCCAGGCTGATCTAGGACAGCTTGTTGGTCACCATGTATTTGCTTGAGCACACACAAATCTGCTCCGCCTATCTGGATAGGTCCCTTCCTTCCCTAAACTGGGTCTTGGAGTTACTGACAAACATACTGTCTTTCTACATATACCCTCTGCCTTGAAGTATAGAGGAAAGTAAGCATCACACTGCATGCTACCCCCATAAGCAACTGACTATCATGTCAGTGTATATCATTAGCCACCAAGGATTAATAACCACTTCCCAGAGCCAAAGAGGAGTCTCACGTCATGGCCTGATATATGGACTCAATGCCATAGCGCATGGCAAATTCATCCACAATTTCTTGGGCTGTCTCATCAAAGTACACCTTCCATGCATCATCTCCTCGGGCCTCCGGGATCTGGACTCCTCCACTGCCCTGGATGTCTGTGAGGTAATGGAAAAGGTTCTGTAGGGAACAGAGCAGAGATAAGGAAAAGGTTAAATACATTGAAAAGGGGGCCGGGTATGGCGGTACATGCCTGTAATCCTAGCACTCAGAGGCTGAGGCGGGAGGATGGTGAGGTCAGTGACCAGTCTGGACTACACAGTATGACACTGTCTCAAGAAACCAAGACAAACAAAAACAAAACAAAACAAAATCCAAAGCCTTGTGGTAAAGTCCAAGAGAATACGAATTGGACTGCAGGAAATTCTTCCCTCAAGTCATTGCTGAGTGCCTCCCATAGCCCTGTTCTCATGTTTGTGAAAGAGAACCAACACCAATCTCAGTCTCCTGAGCTTTCCAGGGGAGCACATAAGCCACAGACACAGAACAAAATCAGGCCACAGATCTTCAGCCGCCCAGCAATCCTACTGATGGTCAAGGGTCCTCCCTGCCTTCTGGCCCCTCCACCTCCAGAGGGCTGGCTCACCTCATGGAGGCACGTATACTGCACGTGGTACGGGGCCACCTTCTCCTCCCCCTTGATCTCCACACTGATCTGTAGTCGGATGGCCCCTGAGACGGCTGACTTGTCTGTTCTCTTCTCTAAAAAGGAAAAGGACTAGAAATTGATATCAGCGCAATTATAGACAGTACAGACAGGCCCCTCCTGTCTTAATCCAAAGAAAAAATGGCCATGATCCAAGCATTCACCCAACAGGGTAACCTTCCTCTAGTAACCACACATCGACAAATATCCCGCTCCCGGCTGAGGGGAGGGCATCGGTGGCCAGGCAGTGAAAGCATTAGGGATGAGGAGGAAGACGGAAGGACCCTCTGGAGCCTTGAGAATATTCAGCCGGAGTGAGTTCCAGCCACCCCATCTCCTGTTGCTACCCATCGTCAGCTCTCTGAAGGTCAGAGAGGCTCTCTCGGGAAGGTGCGCTTTGGGGATTAATGGTTGTGGTAGACGGAAGGTTTCACCAACCGACCGACCCTCCTTCCCTCCCCCCCTCC
>PVLA01014102.1:0-32708 GCA_004027455.1 Hydrochoerus hydrochaeris
TTCTTCTTCTTCTTCTTCTTCTTCTTCTTCTTCTTCTTCTTTTTCCTCTTCTTCTTCTTTTTCTTCTTCTTCTTCTTCTTCTTCTTCTTCTTCTTCTTCTTCTTCTTCTTCTTCTTCTTCTTCTTCTTCTTCTCTTCTTCCTCCTCCCCCTCCTCCTCTCCCTCCTTCCTTCCTTTTTTGGCGGGAACAGGGTCTCACTATCTAGTGCAGGCTGCCTTTGAACTCATTTATGTATCCTAGACTGCTCTGGAACACATGACTATCCTCCTGCCTCAGCCTCCCAAGTGCTGGGATTACAGGCATGCACCACTATGCCCAGCTGTCCTGTCTTTCCTATTAATTCATCCAGACAGTCTGGGTAAGGGTTCTAGCTGGCCTAACCACATAGTCCTAGTGGGAACTCTCACTTCAGAGAAGAGTATCCTGCAGAATGTGAGGGTCTGGGTTGGAGGGGTGGATATGGCTGGGCCAAGATATCAGGCTGACTATGTAGATGAAGGATTGAGAGAGTAATGGCAAGGATCCCACAAGACAATCTGTGAGCAGAGGCTTTGTACCTGTGAAAGCACCCTGCCATTGATTGTTTATTATAGTTCTGTTAACTAAATGTATAGTATCAATGGTGATAACTAGAAAGTTGAATAAAATGCCAGGTAACTCACTGTTATTCTTTTCAAAGAGACCCACAAAGGCACCTTTAATATACAGTCATACCTTGGTACCTGACTGCTTTGAGACTTATCAAATTTGATATTTAATGCATTTTGACTCCAAAATTTTGTCACAGTATTCATCGTTGTTTAGTGCTGGACATGCAAGCTAGAACTTATCAGTGACATGCAAGCTAGAACTTATCAGTGATGATTGCCTTGTGACTCACTACCCCTTCCAGCCACAATATATTTGGTATTTATCATTTTTGGTATTTGTTGAACCTTTCTAAATGAATTAATGATAAGTGCCAAGGTAGACCCTGTATGCTCTAGGGTTCCTACCCACCAGAATGGTTTTGAAATATGCAACCATCTATCTGACAGGTTAGCCATAGCTGTCTTTGTGATATGCAGGCTTGCATTTCTATATTTTTCTATGAGATTAGCTAACGAGGGTGGCTAGACAAATTAAAGAAAGAGAAATTCATACGTACCTTTTCTCTAGGTGGACTGAGGTATAATTGACAAGTATAAACCGGATATTTAAGGTACAAAATGTGACGATTTGATGGGTGTCTAAATTATGAAAGGATTATAGTCAAGTTAATTAACACATCCATCACCTTACATAGATATTCTTTGTATGTGTGGTATATCTCTTCACAAATTTCAAATATGCAGTTCATTGTTATTACTCTGGTCATCATGCTGATATCTTGTGATTTTGATTTGCAGTTCAGTGATGATCAGCGATGTTGAACAGATTTTCATACATCTATTGGCCATTCATATGACTTCTTTTAGAATAAAATGTTTATTAAGGTGCTTTGCCATTTTAAAATCAGATTATTTGTGGTTTTAACATTAAGTTGTATGGGCTGGGGTTTTAACTCAGTGGCACAGTACCTGTCTGGCACATGCAAGGTCCAAGTTAAAAAAAAAACTTTAAATATTAAGTTGTATGAATTCCTTACATATTAGATATATGGTTTATTTTCTCCTATTTTGTAGGATAATTTTGTTGATCATTACCTTGGCGAGGTAAAAGCTTTTTATTTGATGTGGAGCTCCTCCCTGCCACCTTAGTGCCTGCCCCTTTTGTGTTAAATCCAACAAAACATTGCTAGGACTAATGTCCTGTTTTCTTTTTAGTTTTATGGTTTTGAGTCTTACATTTAAGTCTTTAATGTATGTCGAGTTAATTTTTGTTAATGTCATGAGAAATATATCCAACTTAATTCATTTTTTCTTTTATGAAAAAATAAAACAAAGTTTCATAACATAATAATATCAGAATAACAATAGTTCACACACTGTTTATTGTTATCTTCAAAGTAGTTACTCAGAGTACAAGACATGGACGAAAAAGATTCTTTCTTACAAAGAATAAAGAAACAGATATTAGCACAAAACGTCCTTTCCAGTGAACTAAGAGAAACTAGTAGTGTAAATGAATTAAACTAGTGTATATCTGGGGAACCACCTGAACCTTTCTTCACTTCCTACCCATCTACCTTGCATTTTGCTTCTCATTTGCATATATATTTTTTTCTCATATAAGAGAAACCTTTTGATTTTTAAGCTTCTGTGTCTGACTTAACATTATGTTCTCAAGTTGCATCCACTTTCTTATGAATTCTTCAAGTTTATCTTTCTGTAATCCCAGCACTCAAGAGGCTGAGACAGGAGGATCACAATGAGTTCAAGGCCAAGCTAGGCTACATAGTGAACTCAAGACCAGCCTGAACTACAAAAGGAGAACTTGTCTCAAGAAAACCAAAATGCAATTGTGCTGTTACAGACATGAGTATGCATTTATTCTTGTAATATGATGATTTTAACTCTTTTGGAAAGATACTTAAAAGGGGCATAGCTGGGTCAAATGAAATTTCTATTTCTAGTTTTTTGAGGTGTCCCCATCCTGATTTCCATAGTGGTTGCACTATTTTACATTCCCTCAACAATGTAGAAGAGTTCCTTTTTCTCCACATTCTTGCCAGGATTTATCATTATACTTTTTTGATAGCCATTCTTTCTGGGGTAAGATGATATTTTGGAGTAGTTTAATTTGCATTTTTTGAATGGTCAGTGAGCAATGTTGAACAGTTTTTCATATATTTATTGGTTATATGTACTTCTTCTTCTTCTGAGAACTGTCTATTCATTTTGATTACCCATTTTTGATTGGGTCTTTTATTTTTGGAAATTTAATTTTTTAAGTTCATTGCATATCCTAGATGTTAGTTCTCTGTCCATTGAATAGGTAGCAAAAAATTTTTCCCATTCTGTTTGTTGTCTCTTCACTCTGATAATTGTTTCCTTTGCTGTGCAGAAGCTTTGTAATTTGATATTGTCTGATTTTCTGATGCTCGATATTATTTCTTTTCTTTTCTTTCTTTTTTTTTTTGTGCCAGGGATGGAACTCACAACCTCATGCTTGCCAGGCAGGCACTTATGTCACTGACTAAATCCCTGGCACAATATTATTTCTTATGCCATTGCTATTCAAAAGGTCCTTGTCTACACATATGTCTTCAAGAGTTTTACCTATTTTACCTTCCAGCAGATTAAATGTTTATGTTTTAATATTTAGATCTTTGATTCATTTTGATTTTAGTTTAGCACATGATGAGATGTATGAGTCTAGACTCAGAGTTCTGCATGTGGATATCCATTTTTCCCACCACTATTTATTAAAGAGGTTATCTTTTCTCTAGTGTATTTTTTTGCCCCTTTATCAGAGATCAAATAACTGTATATTGGTGTTGTTTCTGCTTCTTCTGATCCACATGCCTGTTTTTGTATCAGTACCATGCTGTTTATTTTATTTTTTTAACCACATCTTTTTTTTTTTTTTTTTTGTACCAGGGATCAAACTCATGACCTTGCACTTGCAAGGCAGGTGCTTAGGCCACTGAGCTAAATCCCCTATTTTATTTTTTTAAAGAAAATGATTTTTATTCATACATTTTAGGTATGCAGAATGATCACATTCATCATAGGGAATTTGTACCTGCACATGATGTAACTTGATTCTTCTTTTCCCTATCCACTCCCCTCCCCTCAGCCATTCTTCCACTCCTTATTTTCAAAGTTTTGTTTCCATTTTTCCTTCTTTTCACATTTTTTTTACTTTTGTCTTCTTTTCTTTCCCCTTCTCCCCTTTTCCCCTTCCCATTTGAAATTTTCTTCCCATTTCACAATATCTGTTATACTTTTTGGTCCTTATTTATACTTTCAGTTTCTCATACCAGAGAAACATTGTGGGATTTACACATGTGTCTCCAATTTATTTCACTTATATGTATAGTCTAGAGGAGAATCCATTTACCTAGAAATGTCTCAAGCTTATCCTTCTTTATGTTAGAGTAGTACTCTAATATATATCATATATATATATATATATCTTCCGGCCAGGGATTTAGCTCAGCAGCATAAGTGCCTGCCCAGCAAGTGCAAGGTGTGAATTCAATCCATCCCCTGTACCGAAAAAAAAAATAAAAAAATCTTCTTTATCCATTCACAAGTTGATGGGCATTTGAGCTTTTTCCAAGATTTGGCTGTTATAAACTCTGCTGCTATAAGCATGGCTGTGCATATATCACTGTGCTATGATGCTTTTACTTCTTTGGGGAAGATATCAAGAAGGGGAATAGCTGGGTCAAATGGGACCTCTAGTCCTAGTTTTTTGAGGAAACTGATTTCCACAGTGGTTGCTTACCAACCACTGCATGCTTACCAGCAGTGGAAAAGTGTTCTTTTTTCCCCACAGTCCTGCCAGCCTTTATTATTGGTTGATTTCATGACAATAAGCATTCTTTCTGATGTGAGATGAAATCTCAGTGTTGTTTTAATTTGCATTTCACAAATGACCAATGGTGTTGAACATTTTTTCATATATTTATTTTCCATTTCTATTTCTTCCTCTGAGAAATGTCTGTTCATTTCAGAGGCCCATTTTTGCATTGGGTCTTTAAATTGAGGGATGGGGCTCTGTTATTTTTGAGTTTTTTATATATTCTAGATAGTAATCCTTTGTTTGAGAAATAGCTGGTAAAATATGTTCCCCATACTGTAGGTTGTCTCTTGTTAGTAATTTCTCTTGCTGTGTAAAAGCTTTTTAATACAATAAGATCCCAGTTGTTATTTGTGACAGTTCCTGTGTGATTGGAGTTTTGTTCAACAAGACTTTGCCTACACCAATGTCTTCAAGAGTTCTACCTATTCTATCTTCCAGCAGATTTAGTGTTTCTGTTTTCATATTTAAAACTTTGATGTATTTCGATTTTAGTTTAGAGCATGGTAAAAGATACGGGTCTAATTTTAATCTTCAATATGTGAAAAGCCAGTTTTTCCAGCACCATTTATTAAAGAGGCTATCTTCCTTCCAGTAAGTGTGTTTGGCACCTTTGTCAAAAATAAGGTGGATAAGTATGTCTAGAGTTGCTTCTGCATCTTCTAATCTGTTCCACTGATCTTCGGGTTTGTTTTTTTGCCAGTTCCATGCTGTTTTTTTCAAATCATAGTAGCTTTGTAGAGATTGTTATGCCCCCTAACGTGCCTTTGTTGTCCAGATTTGCCTTTGCTATTCTAGGTCTCTGCTAGTTTCAAATGAATTTTAAGATTGTTTTCTCTAATTCTATGAGATATTCTGTTGAAATTTTGATTGGGATTACATTAAATCTGTCTAACAATTTTGTAAATATGGCCATTTTCACTATATTGATTCTTCCTACCCAAGAGAAAGGGATATCTTTCCATTTTCTGATATCCTTTTCAATCTCCTTTTTCAGAGTACTGTAGTCTTCAATGTAGAAGTCTTTTACTTCCTTCATTAGATCAATTCCTAGGTATTTCATTTTTTTGGATGCTATTTTGAAAAGTGTTGTTCCCCTAATTTCTCTCTCAGTGAGTTTTCTATTCATGTACAGGAAGGCTATTAATTTTTGAATGTTGACTTTGTATCCAGTTACACTTCTGAAATTGATTATTAAAAGATCTAGAAATCTTTTGGTGGAGTTTTTGAGATCGTCTATGTGAAATATCATCTGCAGATAATGGTAACATTTTCCTTTCCTATCATGTTTATTTCTTTTATTTCTTTCTCATGTCTAATTTCTCTGGCTGAAGTTTCCAGAACTATATTGAATAAGAGTGATGATAGTGAACACCACTTATTCAAGTATAGTTCCTGTCTTGTTGCTGATTTTACAGTGAAAGCTCTCAGTTTTTGGCTGTTTAGTATGTTGACTGTTGGTTTGTCATAGATGATTTTTATCAGATTGAGATAAACACCCATCTATTCTAATTTTCTGTAAGTTTTTTTTAATCATGAATGGATGTCAGACTTTGTCAAATGCTTTTTATGAATCTATTGAGATGACCATATGAATTGGCTCTGTTAATATAATGTACTACATTTACTGATTTCAGTACATTGAACCATCTCTGCATCCCTGGATTGAATGCTACTTGGTTATAGTGCATAATCTTCTTGATGATCTGCTGCATTTTGTTTGCCAGTATCTTATTGAGGTTTTTTGCATCTGTGTTCATTATGGAGATTGGCCTGTAGTTCTCTTTCTTAGTTGAGACCTTCTCTGGTTTTGGTATGAGGGTAATGCTTGCTTCCAGCAATAAATTTGGGAGTATTGTTTCCCTTTTAATTTCATTAAAGAGTTTGAGAAGTAGTGGCATTAGGTCTTCTCTAAATTTCTTGTTGAATTCAGCAGTGTATCCATCAGGGCCTGGGCTTTTATTTGTTGGCATGTTTTAATTACACCTTCAATTTCATTGACTGCTTTGGTTTATTTAGGTTTTTTAATATCTATTTAATTCAGCTTTGGTAATTCATATATATTCAGGAATCTGTCCATTTCTTCTGTGTATTCCATCTTATTGGAATACAAGTTCTTGAAGTAAGTATAGATGATTTATTTTATTTCTACAGGATCTGTTGTGATTTTACCCTTTTCATTCCTAAATACATGAATTGGAGTCTTTCCTTTTGTTAATAAGGTTGGCTGAGTTTGTTGATTTTATTTAATCTTCCTTCCTTCCTTCCTTTCTTACATTCTTTCGTTCTTTTTGAGACAGGTCTTGCTATGTAGTTCAGGCTGGCCTTGAACTCATGGCAATACTCCTGCCTCAGCTTCTTGAGAGATGGGACTACCGGTATACACAACTGCATGCAACTATTTAATCTTTCAAAGAACCAACTCTCTGATTCATTGATTCTTTGTATTGTTTTCTTAGTCTCCATTGCATTAGTTTCTACTTTGATCTTTATAATTTTCTCCCTTGTATGAGTTTTGGGCTTGACTTGCTCTTCTTTTTTCAAGAAACATAAGGTTCAACATTAAATTGTTTATTTGAGCTCACTGTTTTCCTGATATGGGCATTCAATACTATAAATTTTCCTTATAGAACTGCTTTCATTGTGTCCCACACGTTCCACTATGTTGTACTGGCATTATCATTTGATTGTAGAGACTCTCTTCTTTAATTTTATCTGTGACCTACTTGTTATCAGGAGAGTGTTATTTAATTTCCATGTGTTTGAAGTTCTTGTGATTTCTTTTCCCATTGATTTTCAATTTTATTGCACTACAGTCTAATAATATTCATGAGATAGTTTCAATTCCTTTCATTTACTTAAGCATGTTTTATGAGCTAGTATATGTTCTATTTTGGAGAATACCCCATGAACAGCTGAGAAGAAAGTATACTCTGGTGTTGTGGAGTGGAACATTGTAGACATCTACTAAGTCCATTTGTTGAAAAGTTTGGTTCAGTCCTAATATTTCTTTGATGATTTACACAAATGGGTGCACCGGTATTTGTTGCATAGATATTTATGATTGTTATCTCTTTCTCTTTGATTGTTCCTTTTACAAGGATGTAGTGACCTTCTTTGTCTCTCTTAATCAGTCTTGGTTTAAAATCCACTTTGCCTGTGAATACAATAGCTGCCTCTGCTTTTTTCTGGGTTCCTGTTGCATGGAATATTGTTTTCTAGCCTTTAACTTTCAGTCTGTGAATTTCTTTTTGAATTACATGTGTTTCTGTATGCAGCATATTGTTGGTTCTTGGTTCTTGATCCATTCTGCAAGTCTATTTCTTTTGATTGGTGAATTGAGACCATTAACATTGATGGTTATAACTGAAAGTATTGATTCATCCTTGTCATGTTATTTTCCTGTTACTGGCTTCCTTTTTTCCACTTGTTTACTTGTTTGCCTTGTCTGGTGGATTCATTTTGCTGGGGTTTGTGGAATTCTAGTCTCTGTATTCTCCTTCTAGAATGTCTTTTAGAACCTTTTGGAGTGCTGGTCTGTGGTCCTGAATTTCCTCATGTGTTCTTTATCATGGAAGTATTTTATTTCTCCATAAATTTTGAAATATAGTTTTGTAGGGTACATCAATCTGGGCTGAGGTAGCTTTCTTTTAGGGCTTGAAATACTTCACTTCAAGCTCTCCTTGACTTGATGGTTTGTTTTAAAAAGTCAACTATGATCCTTTTTTTTTTTTTTTTTTTTTTGTCTTTTTGAGACAGGGTCTTACTATGTAGTTCAGGCTAGCTCTGAGCTCACTTTGTAGCCCAGGCTACACTTGAACTTGCAACAATCCTCTTGTCTCAGCCTTCCAAGTGCAGAGTTTACAGGTATATGCCACTATGCCCAGCTTGGAAACTTGACTATTATATGCATTGCTATAGATTTTTTTTTTTACCATGGGTAATTGGATAACTGTATGCCTCACTTATCTGTATGTAAATGCCTTTTTCCCTGCCAGGGAAATTTTCTGCTATAACATCTGTGAAAAGCTTTCTTAAGCCGTTTGAGCTGTCTCTTGCTTTATTCTTCTAGATATCATCTAGCAGTTGCTGCATTGATTTCTCATGGTCCCTTGCTATTTTTATGAGATCTTTCTTTTCATGGTTGCTAACTGCAATTCTGTCTTCTATATCTGAGATTCTGTCTTCATATTGCCTCATCCTGCTGCATGTACTTTCAATGAAATTTTTAATCTCTTAGATACCTGTTTGAATCTATTTTATGGAATCTACTTCTTTCCCTGTGTTGGGCATTCACAGTTTCCATCATTTTCCTAAGTCCCTCTATTTTTTGATCTGTGTCTGCTTCAGAGTCACTAACCATGTCTTTCATTGTGGTCACTATCTGTAGTTATCTGAGAAATTATTTCTGATCTGATTTTTTCTAGAGCTGCATTCATTTGCCTTGCTACTTCCACTATTACTACTTCAGAGAGGCCAGGTGGGCAGCTTTTGGATTGTCTCACCTCATTGCCCCCTAGGTTTACCTTTGGTGAGCTGGACTCTGGGGTTCCATCTTGTTTAAGAGTCTTTTACTTTCTGTTCTTCTTTCAAAAAGGTCAATCAAGCCAAAACTAGGTGTATGGACCCTAAAATCTTAGTATTTTCATCTGTAGGATCAAAGATTGTGTAGGGTGGCCAAATCTTTTATTCTTCTCAGAATAAAAGGCTTTCCCAGGATTAGGGGACAGAACTTTTAGTGCTACAACCAGGTCAGTGCCAGGCAAACTGAATGACTGATCTCACTAGACTGTCACGAGTTGCTATATGAGAGATGTTAAATACACACAGATATTAAATTCTTTATATGATATATGAACTTGAGAGGCACTTAACATATACTCTTTGTACACATTAACCCATTTTAAGAACAAGGAGCCCAAGTTTTTGTCCTTTGCAGGTGGGCATTTCTTTGGTTTGACTACTCTCACTGGTGCTGAGAAGCTTATAAAATCCTTTTAATGTGAAAGGCCTGAAAAAAGTATGACTGTCTTTTTCTATTTTCCAGTATTGAACTTCTCTAGGATCACTGAAGGATCCAACCTTACCCCAAGATAAACCATAAAGGAGAGAATGACTGATTTCTATTCAGACATTGGAGCTAAACATGGTTCCAAGGCTTTAGGACCAAAAACATATTTCCTGTTGCCTTTCTTTCCCTAATTCTGATGAAAAAGGAGCAAGGGGAGAAGGCTACTTTCTTTCTTTTTTTTCTTTTTTCTTTTTCTTTTTTGGCAGTACTTGGGATCAAACTCACAACCTCGTGCTTGCCAGGCCGGCACTTATGGCTGCTGAGCTAAATCCCCTGCCCAAGAAGACTGCTTTCTCTCTAAAGCATTCCTTCTACTAAGGAGTTTGTAGAGGCCAGCTGTTTTTCAAATATAGAAACAAAACAATTGGGTTTCTTTTACAGTTTGAAGCTTTAGATCAGGTGACTCCCTCTCCTTTGTCTACTTAACAATCTGGATCTTGGAGGGAAAGATGAAGAGAGAGAAGAAAAAAGGGAGAAAGAAAGAGAAGGTGGGGAGGGATAAGAATCACCCTAGATTGTTCAAGTCCTCCCTCCTTGGTGAGGAGGGCAGAAAGGCAAATTAAAATTGTTCAAACAAGTCTGTATTTACTATTTAATCTCTTCTTGACTTTTGAAACCTTATGCCCTGGATCTCCAGGAATTATCAACATACACAGCATTCCCTTTCCAATCACAGGGGCTATTCTCCAAAAAATAAACACAAACAAAAGACATTATTAGAAGAGAATCTTAGTTATTTATCTTAAGACTTTAAGGGAAACTCATCTGCAAAAGAAACAATAAACACCCTTAAAAATATAAAGTTTTTATAACCTCATTCCCTGAGAGTTAGCTAAGATAGACTCCAGCCTCCTTGCTGGAGAGGTTCTTGCCTTTTCCTCAATTACTGTGAATTTCTTTCTTGTCTCAGCATCTCTCAGTTGCAAGCCCCTGCCTGGTGAATGCTCAGTCTTACATTTCACATCCTGTATTTGTTCCCCGCTCTCCTCTCCAGTTGTCCAAGCATGGAGTTGTGTTCTTTGGTTTCCTCAAATAAGTCGTCTAAGGCATATATGTGAGTAGCAGGTCTTGCTGAAGGTTTGGAACCATGTAGGGTTCCAACCTTGCGGGAGATACACAATCTTTAAAGTGAGATATTGGATACCTCTATTCTTTAAAATTTCTGTCCCCTGGAAATTTCCCCTTAGGCACCTTTCTCTGCAGTTTGGGCCTCCTAGCTTAGTTTTGGCACCTCATAAACCCCTGTCATTGCCCTCCCAGGTGTCTTAACGCTTCTTTGATGCTCAGTTTCTGAGCTTTCTCTTAGCTAAGAAGGGAAAAGCAGCAACTGTCTGTTTTGGTTTTAATAATAATTTCTTCACTATACTGTATCTATATTCACTAAAACAAATGATAGGGGCAACACAAGAACGGAAGACTGTCAGTGATGTTTCATACATCTTAAATTACAAATAATGAATGGGTACATTTCTTCATCTCTTTATCATTTTGGCACTCCAGGAATGGGTGAGTGCCAGTGAGATGTTTAGCATCAACTCTTTTCTCTGTGGAATAGTGTACAAATTCTTGAGGCCTCTCTGTTTTCACAATGAAGTCTGGTGCCCTTCCCTGGCCTGACACAGCAAAGTAATGTGGGACACCGAGGAACACTTTATTTTAATTTCTCAGTGAGTCTTTGTTGAGCTCCCTTACCTGAAATACAGAGATTTTCTGCCGGGTGCTAACTGTGAGTACATTGAGGAGTTGCCCATGCACGAGCCAACCTCTGCCAGCCCTTCTGAGCCAGTCGAGCTTCCTGTCTTCTCCAGGGCCAGGGTCAATGTGTCTTTCTTTGACTTCTTTAGTCTTCTCTAGCTCTATTTCACTCCACTCTCTTTTCCTGATCCCCAGCACCTTGTTCTGTTACAGCAGTCCTAAGCCAGAGGCCTAACTCTGGGATTCCCAACAAGACAGATCTGGCCACTCAACCTCAAAGAAGCAAATGGAAAGACATGGCAAAGTAGGAAAGGAATGTAATCAATATGGCCATATTGGAAAGACAAAGGTTGACCAGATAACTCTAGCCCTGTCTTCAGGGTTACTGATCTGAACTTTAGGTTTAAATAGAGAAAGAGGGCTGGTGATATATCTCAGTGGCATAAGTGCCTGCCTGGCAAGCACAAGGTTGTGAGTTCGATTCCTGGTACAGAAAAAAAAATAGAGAAAGAATTAGAGTAGGGGAGCAAGAGATATGCATAAACAGGCTTGGTCAAACTTTGCTCTAGTTGATCATTATCTTAGTTCTGGTTCTATTAGGTGGCTCTGGAAAAGTCCTTGTTTGTAGAGGGAGGGAACATGGAAACAGTTCTCTTAGTAGGTACAGCCTCCATTTCTGTCATGGAGAAATTGTTCCCACTTAGGAGGTGATTTCATCATGATGATTGGTCTGCAAAGCTGTTCCTGGAATCCAAGGTGACTTTGGGTTTAGGCCAATGACTGGATATTTCTAGGTGTTGCTATAGGGCATTTGGAATAGGACATTGTAAAAGATGACAGTTGGATTTTCCTGAAAAATCTTGAAAATACCTTATTCTTATCTTGATGTCCTCAGATTTGAAGTGGGATGAGATAGGTTAGGTGAATTTAGGGCTAATACACATTTTTATCACTAATTTTTTTTTTTTTGTCTTTTTGAGACAGGGTCTTGCTATGCAGTTCAGGCTGGCCTTGAGCTCATTTTGTAGCCCAGGCTGGTCTCAAATTTGCAATGATCCTATCACTAGTTTTTACACAGACATTATTTAGTTGATTGACATTCCTACATGGACCTAAAGCTTAGAGTGTAAAGGAAACAGATACAAAATAGAACAGAGATGCTAAGCTTTATACTGCTTTTAGTTGCCCTTTGGGGATCTACAGGCCAAGTGAAGGGGCATTGCTTTTTAGTAAAAGAAGTCCCTGTTGTATAATTATCCTTATCACGGGGACTCAGCATTCTTTTATAACCATTATACTTACATTTTTAAGAAGGCACTCCATACCCTAGAATTTCATATATGGGGACTTACTATTGAGAAGTTAATTTTTTTTTTTTGATACCAGGGATCAAACTCATGACCACCGTGTACTTGCAAGGCAGGTGCTTATGCCTGCTGAGCTAAATCCCCAGCCCCCGAGAAGTTAATTTTATCTCTGTTGAAAATCTTGACCTGGCTTGAGCAAGAGGACATGGAATGGGAGAAAAGGAGGGAGGAAGGAAGAGAGAAGAAAGAGGACAGAGAAGAGGGAATTATAAAAGCAGAAGAGTTTCTCGCAGAGCCAGGCTCAGTGGGAGTATGTATGTCCTCTCTGTCCCCATTGCATGGCCTCTCCCCTGATTGTTGTCCACATCTTCTCATTCACTGCCCTTTTCTCTGAAATCAGTCTTTTCTGCCCAGCTGTGCCACCAGCTTCCAGTTTACATGGTCTGTTCTCCCTAAAACATCGGCAAAGGCCCAGTTAACTCTGAGACTCAAATCAAAGTTTCCAGATTTGATCGAGTGTCCAACTAGCTGCTTCTGACCCAATTAACTTTGGCCAGGAGCATCGGTCATGGGTTATCCAAAGACAACCTACAGGGAGACATCCTAATTGGGGTGGGTGGTGGGGGACTGGGCAGACATCTCCAGGATTCCCTTAAGCACAAGTGGACAAATGCTCTCCTGTTCTTCTTTGAGAAAGAACATTTGGAGTTTATGTACAGTTTCAGAGAAAAAGAATTTATTGCTCATAAATCTAGAATTTGAGGCCTCCAAACCCACATTTGGCAAGAATGCCTTTGGGGCCCTCAGATTCTGTCACCCATGTTGCAGCACTCCCAGCAGCTCTCCTGTCACTCCAGCTCTGCTTCCTTGTTCTTGCTTTCTTTCTTGTTGCAGCTAATACCAGCGGGTGTGCTTACGAATACTGATCTTCAGAGTTGCTCACCCAGAAAATATTTATTGAGTGTCCATGCTGTGTGAGCCCCACATCAGGGGCCAACAGTGTGATGTGAACAACACAGACCCTGTCCTCACAAAGCTGACGGTATAGTAATCTGGTATGGAACCTAAGAGAGAGGGAATCCTTGGCAGGGCTTGCCAAAAGCTGAGGGCCATGAGACCATGTACGGGCTGAGTTCTTTTGTCATAAATGCCTCCTGAGTCTTCACTCAGAGTCAAAGTCTATACTCCCTGCCAGGTTGCAGTACCTTGGATCATTTTGTACTCTGCTCTTGGGGACTCCAGTCAGTTCCCACCCAGTAAAAACACTGCTCTGTGTACCTCTGCAGTGTGCTCTCTGAAGCTCATCCCTGCTGGTCTTACTGTTCTCCCAACAGCTGCTGGCTGAGTTCATTCCTAATGTTGGACCTGCGCTATGTGACTCCCACAGAAGGGCAATGACCTTTGGCATTTCTCATGACATGGATTAGCTTATGACATGCTGCATGCACATGGAAACAGTGCTTTAGAGAAACCCCATGCAGTTCTCTGCATGTGGTAAGATAAACCTTCTGTGGGAAGGAGGGAGGGCTTTAGAGGAAAGGAAGGTAAAGGAAAGGAAGGAGGAGTTAAGAGGCTGGAAAAGATTGAGTCCCTGGAATATTTAGAGGGGGCAGGCTGGTGACTGCTACCAAGAAAGGAAGGGTCACATTTACAGGCAACAATAATAACAGCGACATCACTTAGGAGTGACTGGTGTATGCCAAATTCTGTGCCAGAGACTTTATATATATCATCTCATTTAATCCCCACCAGAACCCAGGGAGGCAGGTGTGATTATTATTATTCCCACTTAATCGAGGGGAAAATTGAGTCTCAAAGAACTTGATGCCTTGCCAAGAATCTACTTGTAGGAATTAGCAGTATCGGGAGTTGAATCCAGGCCTGGACTCTTAAAAAATATTAATAGAAAGATATCCTTAGCAATCCTTCTTTGGGTGTTGAAGTCACTCAAATCCCTGACTTGGTGTGGACTGCAACAGCTGCTCAACAGGACTAGGAGGGATTGGACCATCCTCAACCACAGTGCAGTGCAAGCTGAAGCACCTGGGATTCTCAGGGATCCCAGCTCCTCACTGACCAAGGCAGTAACTCTCAGGCCACTCTGTCCCAGGGTATCTCTGTGATGGTAGCTTTGCTTGGAGCCCAGCATTCTACACATGATTTTTTTTTTTTCAGCTTTATAATGGGTGTCCTCAAGCCTCAGGTATGAAATGTGGCCATTGGAGACAGCAGACAGGGCAGTGTGGAGTGGAGGAGGTCAGGAGATACTGGCTCTCCCCCATTTCCACTAACCTGAGCTGGGGCATGGAAATCTGTGATGAAACTAGATGTGAATTTTTCTTATTTATGAAATGAAGGGTTTGGACTTGACCTTCACTAAGCTCTCTCTCCTCAGCTCTAAGACTTAGCAAATTCAGGATTTGTAGCTCCGTGGAGCACCCGCCTGCTCAGTGACCTCTAATCAACCTTGGCACATTCTAAGTACTCAGTAAGCACTTGCTGAACCAAACCCAGGAGATTAGAAGTTTCTTAAAGGAGCAAAATAATTTCCCAGTGCAGTTCACCACATACCTCAAAGTGACCAGTTCCTGCTGTGCCTTGGACCCTCAGAAAACACTCACTGAGGGGTAAATTTGGTACTTTGTCTTGGAGACAGACAAACAGACTAGGAGTTTGGGTTTTAAGTTGGAAGAAGAAAGAGACCAACTATTTGGAACACTGTAGACCAAACATTGTTTGCTGTGAAATGGGAGACCCCACAGCAAACACTTCCTTCAGACTGGCCCACCTCAGCACCCCCACACACTTCCACCCCCACCCCACCCCCACCCCCCACCCGCTGACTGCGGACTGCAACTGAAAACAGGGCCCTACCAGGCCCTCTTCAGCCAGCTCACCTCCAGCCAGGGCTCTTAAGGAAGCCCCAGGGAGTCTCAAGGCCAGTCCTACCTGGCCTTTATAAAGGAGCCCGAGGAGAGGAGCTGACCTGGGCTCTCCTAGAGCCTCCAGGCATGGGGGGAAGGCTCCTGGGGGGAGGGGATACAGGCAGTTCTGCCAGTCCTCTCACAGGCCCTCTGCTGCCACCACCCCTGTTGCTGTGGAGAACAGGCTTCCTGCTTGAGCTTCCCTTGTAGCCACTGAGCCCTTCTCTTTGCAGTGCACCTAAGATACCTTTTTCTTCTGTCTTCTGTGTTTTTTTTTCTCTCTCTCTCTCATTTATCATAACTTTGATTTGCTCTCAATATAGTTTTCCTCCCTCACACAATCTTTTTCACATTTACCACCTCTCTATTTTCTCTACAAAGAGCCCTCTCTCTCTTCCTCTCTCTCTCTCTCCTTCCCCTCTACTCCCTCCTCCACACCCTCCCTTGCTGCTTAACTGGAAACAACAGTGAGTTTGTCTTGTGAGCAATAGGACGCAAGCGTGGAGGCAGTGGTGAAGGTGGCAGCAACGGAAACAGGCTGGGGCCGGAGGCAGCACCTTCAGCAGGGGACTCCAGTGCTCACCTATTCCAGGGAGCAGGTAACGCATCAGAGGTGGCTGCTTCTGGCCTGTTGGCTCTGTTCTAGCCTCATTTCTCCATTATAGCTCCATTTATTTGCCTTCTGTCCAGCCTTGAAAGGGCAAAAGGAGTCAGATTTATAGAATGATAGGCACATAGGTCCAAGGGGTAGCAAGTCTTATTCCTCAGGGACTTGTGTGTGGTACCACCTGGCTGGGCTTGTGTAAGGCTGGGGCCAGGGCAGCTGGGTGAGGGACACACTAGATCCTAGGAAGGAAGGTTAGGGTCAGTTTACAAGACATGATTCAAGCCATATCCCCAACCCTAGGTTTAGACAATGGAGACCCATTGAAGGGTTTTCACCTGGACAGGCTGATCAAATCTCCATTTTAAAAAGAGTAGTAATTAGGGCTGGGGATTTAGCTCAGCAGCATAAGCGGCGCAATCATGAGTTCGATCCCCGGAACCAACTAAAAAAAAAATGTAGTAGTTGAGGGCTGGAGGTGTGGTTTGGTTGTAGAGCACTCAACTAGGATACTCAAGGCTCTCAGTTTGGTCCTCAGCACAGAAAAAAAAAGTAGTTATTGAACTGCGATCCTTCAGAGAATTGGTGAGGTTCATCAATCAGATACATTAATGATACTTATTGCTAGTAAAATTGTTTGATTCGTATGCCATATTTTATGGCACAGCCCAAAGAGCATCAGGAGTCCACCCAGGAACAAGTTTGAAATGTTTTCAAGGTGAGCTCTGCTGCTGTCTGTGGCTTGGGGATGGATGGGGCAGTCAGAGAGGGAAGGTGGCTACAGCAGTGACAGGAGCAGTGACAGGAGCAGTGACAGGAACAGGAGGTAAGGCAAAGTGGGGAGGGAGGAATGAAACCAACGCTTGGGGCAGAGGAAGGACTCCTTTTGTGGCAACGTGAGTAGAGACATAGAAGGACTAAAAGAAGAGAATCTGGCTGCAGGCCTGTACTTTCTTGATGAAGTGGGGTAGGAGATGGATCAAAAAACTTATCAGGAAGAGCAAAGCTTAGGAGTGGCATAGAGAGGCTGAATTCAGGCGGTGACGAGGCTGAGTGAAAGGTTGCTGCACTTGAGATCCACTGAGGGTAGAAACCCTCTGTTTGTACAGTTGAATGGCTTTCTACAGAGACGCTTATGAGCTGGGTTCTGGGGCGGGTGGCAAAGAGAGCTGAGGACCTGTTATATTCTAAGCCTTGTGCCAGGTGTTTCATTCTTCTTACCTGATTTATTCATCCCAACAACCCTGTTCACTCAGACTGAATTTACTCATGCCCAGGGCAGTTCTGAGATGCATATTTATATCTAGGTTAGAAGCCCATTGGGAACCTTCCTTTCCCCTAGAACCCTTAGACACACTTGCAGAGATGAAGACTTGGCCAGTGAATTCTTGTTTGGGCATTGCTTTTTCTGGGAAGACAGGGAGGAAGATAATTTGATTCATGTGATGAGATAGTATTTTAAATTGCTGTCCATTGGGGGTTCATTGTGAAATAAGTGAGGGGAGGAAGGACTGGTAAACTGAGGAAATATGAGACTGGGAGTAAGGGCAAGACTAATGAGGCCCTGGAGACTACTGATGAGAAACTGACTCAGGGTAGGGCAATGGGGTAGATGAGGAGGGACTGATTCTTGAAAACTCTAATATGGAGTTAGAAGTGAGAGAAGAACAGTGTGGTGACAACTACTAGAGTCCAGTCTGTAGGGTAGACAGGGATGCCTTCAGCCAAGTCATTGGTCACCATTTCAACACAAGATTGTCCTTCTCTCCCTTTGGCTTGCCATGTTCCAGTCCACCTCTGGATATCTGTAACAGTTGAATCTTTCTTTTTCCAGATGAGCTCACACAAATCCCTCAAATCACAGCTCAACTGCCTTTCTCATCTCAGAGAGGCCTTCCTGGCCTGCTATCTCCTGTAGCTCTGCTTTTCATGTTTTCTGTTCAGAGTACTTCTCATTACCTCAGATGATGGTTCATGGATTTGTTTACTTGTTCATTGTCTATCTCTACCTCTGGAACATAAGCTTAGATGAAGAAGGACACAGGGGTTTTCTTTACAGCTTTATTTTCCAACACCTAGAACAATGCCTGGCACACAGTAGGTATTCATTAAATACCGGAAGGGAGGGAGGGAAAGAGAAGAACAAGGGCCAGAGAGCGTGTTTGAGGAAGGATACATGTGCAGTGCTGAGATGTTGGACTTTGGGGTGCCTAAAGGACACCCAGGAGGTGACTTCTGGTGGGCCATTGGAAAGTAGGCTGGGTCCTCAAGGGACCAGTGGAGAAGGTGGGCCTAGATCGCACATTAGAGCAAGCCTGTCCTCCTTCATGGACTTCTTCATATCCACTTTGTAGCTGACTCATTTGGAGCCTATTGGGAGAAAAGACTCCTCTGGCTTTGGTATGCTGAAGTCAGATCAGAGTGTTTTCCCTTTACATTTTCTGTTCTCTTTCTTGCTCTTGGTGCTTTCCTACTTTGAACATTTTCCATTCTTCTTCACCATCAGCTACAAGACCTGTAGTCTAAATACACTCCAAATCTTCCTCTCCTTATCTCAAAGATTATCTTGTCCACATTCAACCCCAAATGATGTGAATTCATCTTTGCCCAGAAGCTATGCTTGATTTAATGAATTAGGAGATACTTTTCCTTGCCCTTGGCTCCTGCCCTATTTCTGTAGGCCTTGTGTTCTCCTGTCTTCCACAGGCACTTGGCAGACTACCACCTTCCTTTTGCAGGGTCCCCAGCTGCTGAGCAGCTCCAGGACATCCTGGGGGAGGAAGATGAGGCTCCCAACCCCACCCTCTTCACAGAGATGGACACTCTGCAGCATGATGGAGACCAGATGGAGTGGAAGGAGTCAGCCAGGTGAGGTGGAGCCCCAGGAGGGAGGTAAAGGGAGGATTTTCATCATAGTGTTCCAAGGACCAATCCTCCTGGTGAGCAGTGGTTCCTCACATCTTGGGTTTTTCTAGGGAGCTTACTGGTCACAGAGACCTTCCTACTACCTTTCTTGGTGTCCAGAACTTGTGGGACACTAAGGAGTAAAATAAACTTATGACTTTTTTTCATTCTCAGAGAAACAAAAACCTAAATGGAAAGGTAGAGAAGTCACCCATGAAAACCTGAAAAGATAACATAAGTATATATATATAATATATATATATATATTCTTAATATCAAATGATTTGAACTAAATATTGTAGACGGGAAGTAGCATGCATTCTGAGATAGACAGGGAGAGCTTTCTGGAGGAAGAAGAATGCCTGCCAGGTATACCAAGCTAAGTGGCAGGGAAAATTCACTGAAAAGTTCTAGGGGCCACTGAATAAAATGGAGTTAGCAGAGTGTAGTGTGAGGAGGAATAAGCAGAATGAGTAGCAGAGGTACAGCCATGGAGGAAATCAGGGGGCGAGAACTATTATCCCATTTCAGACAGGATTCCAAGGTGTAAAGCCAAGGGTCAGAGCAAATGGGTAGCTGAACCTGGGTTCCAGTCCAGGCCTGTCTGACTCCCTGGCTTGAGTCTTACACACTTTGTCACACAGTCCTCATTTTCCCAGGCATTTCACTGGCCACTCCAGCTCTCAGGGATTATTTTTACTTCTAGAGGAGCACATGGGTCTGGAGACAGTTCTACTGGTTTTGGAGATAAATGGGGACAACTATAGGGCCCAGGACATCTATCTAGGGCTGACAGGAGTAGGCAGGACATTTCAAATGCCCAGAGCACAACCTGAGATACTGTGGCTTCACACCTCTAAGGAGTTGTGGTCTGAAGCCACCATTTTGCCATGCATAGGTATTTTCTGCCCAAGGTAGGTCAATAGAGAGGAGACAAGTCAGAGAAACCCTCTCAAAGGCCCAGGAAAGAACAGGTGCCTTGTCCCTATCCTGGGAAGGTGGGAGAACTCCTGGCAATAACTGCCAGGACTAGACCCACTGTGCAGGCCCATCACGTATACCCATGGAGCCCTTGCTGAGAAGACCACCAGCCCTCAGAGATTGGCAGTTACTCTAGACAAAACATAGCTTCTGTTCTGCCTGTGTGAATCCATACAGCCTGCTGCACAACTATGAAACTGATAAACAATACATCAAATGTTTTTGGAAAGAGACTGGGCTTAAACTATAGAGGCTTCTGGTAGTTACCATCTGCAAGGCATGGGTTTCCCTGCAAGGCAGCCTTCCTAAGCAGCAGAATAACTCTCAGGCCCATAGTAAAAAGAAATAGATGGCCAGAGATCCAAAAGGCTGAACCCAGTTCCAGGTAGATCCCAAAAGGGAAGTAGCTAAGGTCCAATGTGGGGGCAGGAATCAATGCAGGAGAGCAGCTGAGGGCCTTCCCTCTGTAACTCCATTTTCTCTACTTCTTCCCCACCCTCCTGTCAACTTTTCTCCAACTAAACCCATCTAGTTTCCTTCTAACCTTTCAAGGTGTGACGAGTAAGGCCCTTATAAAGTCAGAAAGCTTTGGCCATTGACTGAGAAGTCTACTGTGGCCTGGACAGAACAGTTGGGTCCCCTTCCAGGTAAACTGCAAAAGTAGAGTTACTTTTTTTTATGTCACCTCTTCAAAAGAATGGAAAACATTTCCCCCAGCCAACAGGCTGTGCAACCTATCTCAGGAAAACTGGAGGTTTCAGAAGTTTGCAGAATCTAAAAATTAGCAAATCCTAGTAGATTCTTGGCCTCTTTGGAGAAACAGAACAGAAATGCTGGGGAATAGGGACCAGCCCCTCAGGCAGACACTCAGGATGGGAGGCTATGGGTCCCACCATACCCATATCAAAGGAATACGGGAAGGAGCCCTTTAATAAACTATTTAATTTGTTGCAGAGAGTGTTTTCTTTATTGAGTTAGAAGATTAACAGAGTGAAAATCTCAAATCTGCAAGGAATTTTCCCTGGTGGTGCTTCGTCGGGAGTTATTAGCTTGGGGGATGTTCAGGCACTTGGAAGAATCACTCGTACTTGGATTTCAGTGGCTTTTTGAGCTCTGCTGAGCCTTGTCCCATGCACATAATGAGGACTCTGTGTGTGTGTGTGTGTGTGTGTGTGTGTGTGCTTGTTGTGGTGTTTCTAATGTGATCAATGGTGGTAGGTCAGGCTGTTAGTAAGATAGATTTTTATTAACTCTGTCTCTTGCATTCCCATGTGGGAATGCTGCTGGCTGTTTACTGATAATGACCTTGCCTGAAGGGAATGTTGGATCAGGTGGGGAGGGAGCCACTCTCTCATTGTGAACAAACAGTTTGCCCAGAATTGAATTGTCTCTCAAGCCCACTTCTGGTTGACTATCAGGGGAGGTGTGGGGAAGAGAATGACCAGGTTGGAACCCACCCAAATGTTTCCAAGTAACCCCTTTGGGGTTACTCAGAAATAACCAGAACTTAATGCCTTCCAAGAGTCCTGAAAGCAAATTCCAAATCCAAGCTCCTGGGCTCATCTCAGAGCAGACCACCAGCGTGAACTTGCTAGAAGGTTCTTATAAGACACATATGCTCTGAAAATGTTCCGGCAATGACAAGGAAAGGGCAGGAAGGATCCCTAAGAAGTAAGCCACCTTAGCTGGTTGCAGGTAGATCAGTACATTTTCAAAAGCCCTGAATGATTCTCTACGTTGCTGGGGATCATTTAATGTCTCCTCCATGTAATGTTGCTAATCAGCTAAATGCTTTCAAGCAAGGACACCTCGCTGTTGGCAGGAGGAAGGAGAAAGCTTGACCTTTCTGTGTCAACCTTAAACCTGCTCCCATTTAAGAGCTTGTATAATACCTTCTTTATGGGTGTCCCTCCTTCTTGAGAGGCAGAATGCATTTCCATCCCTCTGGTCTCACCATCCGTCTGGAATCTACTTTTCAGAGTTACTGCTTATAAAGGAGGATGGGCAGCTGAAAGCAGTCAATGTGAATATCAACAAACCTCACTCATTCATTCAGTTAATATTTACTAAGTGATTACTATCTGCAAGCCTTGAGCCAGGTGGTAGAGATTTTTAAATGAACCATGGCAAATGCCATCCTTGCTCACCTGGGCTTTCAGTTTAATGTGACATAAAGACAAATAAATGGGCAGTTAATAATGTGGTGCTGTGAATGCACAGCATAGGAGCATCCAACCCAGACAGGAGGGATCAAGGAAGGATTCCAGGAGGAAGAGGTGTTTACATTGGAGGGTGTATTGGAATTAGCAGGAGAAGGTGGGTAAGAAGGAAGAGCCTTCTGGACCAGGATAAACAGTCACAAAGAGGAACAAGCAGAAGATCCCTGTAGCTGGGGTATGGAGCAAGGGGCAGGCACCAATCATGCAGGTCTTATGCAAGCCATGCCTTAGAGTCTGAACTTGATTCTAAGAGCTTCTAAGGACCACTGATGGGCTGTAGGTAGAAAAGGAGCAGAATTGTACATGTGTGTAAAATAGATCATCTAGCTTTAGTGTGGAGAAAGGATTAAAAAAAAAAAACCAAACTTGGCCAGTTAGGAAGCTGGTCCAAGGGAGAGACAAAGAAATCCTGGATCAAGTTGTTGGCAATGGGGATAGAGAGAAGTAGTGTGTTTCAAATGTACTTTTAAAAATAGCATGTGAGGGAGAAGGTAGTCAGAGAAGTGTCCAGCTTCCCAGCCTGAGCAAGTGGGTTTAGGAAACACAAAGAGGGTGGCAAGGAAAAGTGTGTTAGGTAATTGTGCTGTATCTTGGGGGTGTTGACGATGACTGCCATTTCAGACATGTTTGGGGAAACTCCGAGTGGAGATATACAGTGGCTCATCATACTGGAATAGAGAGTTTGGGTTCAGTGGAGAGGCAGAGGTCTGTGAGGTATCAGCATCCACATAGAAATCAAATCATAGGCAAGAAGATGGTTGTCCCTGAGGACTGTGAAGCAGTGAGAGAGACCAGGACAGAGCCCAGATGTTCAAGAATGGGCAGAGGAAGAGGAACGTTGAAAACTGAGGAAAAAGTTGAGAGCTAGGAGAGGAATGAGAAGAAGTCTTTATTTTATCCTGGAATCCATGGATAGACAGAGGAAATATCCACAGGACAGAGTCTCATTTGGAGGAGGTTGGGAACAGAGGCCAGAAGACAGAGGGTTGAGAACAGACAGAAAAAGGTGGTTTTACCGCACAGATCTACCAAGATGTTTGTCAGTGAGGAGCAGGAGCCAAAGAAGTTTCTCATGGAGAACATGTGCCTAAGGGAGGACTCTGTTTATTGTTTCTGAGGATGAGAAATATGAACATCTTGAATGCTGGTAGGGAGATGTTAGAAGAGTGTGGTTTAAAGGAGCAAAAAGCTGAGAGGGGCTGCTGGGTGGAACCAGGCCCAAGGTGAAGCAGGGAGCAAAAAGAACACCAGACCCATCCCAGGTTGGGAAGAGAGGGAGATGGAAGAGTGGATTGGGAGTGCTGTGGGTTGCTGGTGTCCTGAGCCAGGGAGGCAGCGCCTGGTCCCATGGCCATGGCTGTCTTATTTCCTCACAGTGGAGTCATGTGTGGAGAACTTCTGTCAGGTAGAAGCTTTTAAGGTTATTTGACTTCCACCTTCTGCTGATCTACTGGTTGGAATAATTTGATGATTTGTCATTATCAAGGTACTAACACTCAGTATCTAACTTGGTTCCTTCCCTCTGTCTCTACTAGTCAAACACCAGTATCTGAGGCTTATACTGTGCAAGCAGCAAAAAAGGAAGGTTTTATTTTTCATTTCTTTTTAAAAAATAAACCTGAACCTGAAGCAAGTCCCAGATAAAAGAAAGTAAGTTTCCCTGAGGCTCCAGCAAGTGCTCTGACCTGATAGCCAAGGGCCAGAGCAGAGGCTCTTGTTTCCTGGGGACCTGGTGATCACTTAGTAGAGCCAGAGATGGGGCTATAGGAGAGACCTTCAGAGATTCTGCAGTCAGTCTAGGGAAGCATTAGTGCAACCTGAGGAGACAGCAAAACAGCGGCAAGAGTCTTCCATGATTGATTTGGGATGGCAACACTGGATTGCCAGCAAGTAAGGGAGATAGAAAGGTTAGTAAGTGAGGCAAGATGGCAGGTCTGCAGTACTCAGAGCTTCTCTCCGATGGGGTACAACTGGCTGGGAGCTCCTCAGAACCCCTAGTGGGGGAGGTTAGTGGGAGGGATCTCCGTCCCCAACCAGAGACATCCTTGGATGGTTTCCCTCAGCTGCGGTTGTCACAAAAGAAGGATGTCAATCCACTATCATGCCAAGATCTTCACTTACTTTACTTATATTTTTATGAATCTGTATCTGTGTATCTATATACCTATACATATATATGTACTTTTTAATAGAACATTTCAAAGACAAAAAGAGAGAATAGTATAATGAATCTTCATGTTCCTACTACTCACCTTGGACCAGGGATATAGCTCAGTGGCATAAGCACCTGCCTGGCAAACATGAGGTTCTGAGTTCTATTCCCGACACACACACACACACACACACACACACACACAAATCCTACAACTAAGCTTTATCAATGATTTACATTTTTCTATCTCTACCACTTTTTTGTTTTCGTGAAATTTGTTTTGTTGTTTGCATTTGCTGGAGTATTTTAAAGATAGTCCCAGATTCTGTGAACATTTCAATACTTATCTCTATGAAACCAGACTTCTATTGTCTAATGGTCAACTCATTTATTTTTCTTTTCAAAGATTTGTGTATTTCTTTAAAAAAATTACTAATATCTGATTATCAGACCCTGAGATTCTGATGTAGTTAGTCTAAGATTCATCCTAGATTTAGAATTTTTAAAAAGCTCTCAGATGATCCTAATGCAGCCTAAGTTGAGACCTCCTGATACTTATTCTGGCCAGGGCATGAATAGGGCCAATTATCATTATTATGTTTAATGAAGGAGGGAACTAGAACTCAGGCTTCTTGGTTTTAAGACCTTTCCATCTTCCCTGAAGGGAACCTCTCTTCTCACATCCCATGTTTTGAGTGTTGGAAGCCTTGCCCATACTTGTGGTAGCTCTGTGACTTAGTCTCCTGCTTTTGTTATTACTGTAACAGTGGTGACCTCTAATTGCATCTGACTGAATTACTAGGTGCAGAAAAGGCCTCAGTTCAGGACCTCATCTACGTGACAGAGAGCTGCTTTCTGTGACATGTGACTTCCCCAGGTTCTGTTCAGCTTTATCCTAGCTGCAAAAAGGGCACCCATGTCCACCCTTGGCACGCACAGAGGCCAGAGGCTACACCACTACCCAAGCTTGGGAAAAATCCCTAAAAGTCTTTTTCCAATGTGGAGATTTTCTTTCCACTTGACCTGTTTCTCCAACTCTAATTCCCTACTTTTTGAAACCAAATGTGGTATAAACATTGTTTTGCAATGAGTTGTTTGGGATTACTTTAACCATTTTAGCTTCCATAAGTTGTTAAGCCTGGCTTTGGCCAGAGACTTTTTAAAGAGCCCATTCTTTTTTCCATTTAGAAAATATTTAAGCATTTTATTATGGAAGATTCAATTTTATGGAAACAAGTATGTAGTAGAATGCACCCCACATGCCCATCGCCTCACTTCAAAGGTTACCAACTAACTCATGGTCATCTAGATGATGTTGACTCAAATCCCAAACACTGTATCATTCCATCTGTAAAATTCGCAGGGTATGTCTCTAAAGAATAAGACTTCTTTACTTTCAACATAATTACAATAACACTGTCATATCTAAAAAGAAATAGCTAGAATTCCTTAATTTTATCAAATTATTCAGATGGTATCCATATTTCACATATATTTCTTTTTTCTTCTTTTTAAAAAATAAAATTGTTTCACCCACTACATTTGGAAACCACATCTCTTAAATCATTTCTAGTCTACAATTTTCCTTCCTTTATTTTTCCCTTGCAGTTTTTCCTATAACCCATAGTTCAATCCAGGCACATCTGACTTTTCTAGACTACTTCACAGTTGGCTGTGTGTACATCCACCAGAGGGCAGCTCCTGCCTTACTAATCTTTGTGCCTATGTGATGTTGCTGGGTTATAATGACCATTACTTAGACCACTGAATATTTCAGAGTATATTAAATCAAATGAATTTCAAGTTCATTTTTCCCCAGTCATTTTCTCATAGACAGACTCATCTGAATTCATCCATGAGGTCTCCATATTGTCAAGCAAGAAGGAGCAAAAATTTAATCTGGGTAGTAGATCATAAGAGGACACCAGAGAGGAAATAATGGTTCCTGCCCTTAGAAGTTTGGTGTCTGTTTGGTATTTGTTATATACCAAAACAATTAAAAAGCAGAACTGACTGTAATTAATTGTTATTTTAGGCCCTGAGTCTAAAATTGAGAACTTTACCTAGAATAGTCTGTAGCACAGTTTCCTGGGTTCCTTCTCAATATGCCGCTGTCATTTGGTGCAGGATATGACCTAAACATCAAGATTTTAAAAGCATTTCTGGGTATTCTTATGTGCAAACAGGTTTAAAAATCACCATCCTGGGACAGTTGTTTTCAAAATATAGTCCCTATGTTAGTAGCATCACTGCCACCTGGTGACTTGTTAGAAATGTTCAAGTTTTTGACAACCCTCTCCTGGCCCCAGACTCACTGAATCAGAAACTCAGGTAGGGCCAAGCAATCTGTACTTTCAAAGGCCCTCCAGATAATCCCATCATGTGTTTCACTTTGAGAAGAGTGTTTGTTACAAGAAAGATAAGCAGAACACCTGGGAGAAGCCTTGTGGAAGGCAGGCACATTGCTACGCAATGGGATATAGGAGATAAGAGTACCCCAGACCATATTCAGAAGTGATCTTCACACCAGCAGTATCAGCAATCCAGGATCTTGCAGCAGTGTAGAATTTCAGACCTATACCAGACCTGCAGATTAGACAAAATTCCCATGCATATTTAAGTTTGAGTCACACTGGTGTAGAGTATATACCATAAATAGATTCCAGCATCCCAAATGCTGGGATTACAGGCATGAGCCACCACACCCGGCTCTAGGTATTTTCTAGACTAAGGCATAGAATGACCATGCCAGAAAGGAGCCTCTAGAGATCCCACTCACCCTGCAGCTGGTATTGTCAGAGCTAATCCTGGGGGAAAGAGGCTGTACACTCTCTTGTATGAGGAGAATGTAATACTTGTGCCTGAGGTTGTTTACCTGCACTGGGACAAGACAAGTCAAGCAACCCTCAGTCCCACAGTCCTATGTGGCTACAGAGTAGCACATTGTTGATTTATCTGGGAGCTTCCTTGGCCAGGCTGCCCTCCTGGTGGGGTAAATATTCAGGTTTCCGTGTTTGTAAAAATCTGCTCAAGTAATGCCAACTGACAGTCAATGTTGAAAACCACTGCTTTCAACTTTTCATCCTCCATGTTTCCTTGTTCCACTCAAGGTGAAAGTGAGCTGAATTTCTAGCTGTTGCCATTAAAGACACAAAACTAGCTGGGCCTGGTGGCACATGCCTGTAATCCCAGCACTTGGGAGGCTGAGGCAGGAGAATTGCCGTGAGTTTGAGGCCAGCTTGGGCAACATAGTGTGTTCAAGGCCAGCCTGGACTACATGGAGAGACCCTGTCTCAAAGACAAAATAGAACAAGACACAAAACTAAGATTCAAGTCATAATTTTATTGGTTTATTAGCTATGTTTCCAAAATAGTTGAAAAGGAAACTAAAGATGTGGACCTAGTGAAGTCATCTAGTATCCTAGAATTTTTCTAGTTTTTTGCTTTTTTCTAGAAAGAATCTTGCTATATAGTCCAGGCAGGCCTGCCTCTTGAGTATTGTGATTGTGAGTATGTGTTGTCCCAATGCACAGTATGTAGGTATGGAATGGTGGGATTGTGGGATTATGGGTATGGCCATGTCCTGGAACTTTTAAAAATGCAGTTTTCAGGATTCTGATAGTAGGGTCTAGTTCTGTCATTGCCTCGAACATGGACACAGTTTTGGCTCACAATTTGTCCACAGTCAGCTGGCTCCAAAACAGACTTCTGTGGCAGAGGTGCACAGTGAAGGAAAGCTGCTCAGGTCATGGCGGCCAAGAAAGAAAAAGGGCCAGGGACATAGCTCAGCAGCACAGCACCTGCCTGGCAAACATGAGATCATGAGTTCAATCACTGGTACCAAAAGAAAAAGAAGAAAGAAAGAAAGAAAGAAAGAAAGAAAGAAAGAAAGAAAGAAAGAAAGAAAGAAAGAAAGAAAGAAGCAGAGATAAAGAACAGAGGAGTGGGGGGAAGGAGACAAATCCTTCCGGGTCATCCATGCCCTCATAGCTAACTTTTTATAACTGGATTCCACCCCCCTAATAGCACATTTAGCTATGGATTCATCTGTGAATTAACTCAGTGATGGCTACAGTGCCCCCACAAGCCAATCACCTTCCAAAGGCCTTGCTTCTGCGTGCATAAATTTTTGGCGACTTTTTAGGTCTAAACCAAAACATCCAATGTCTGGCACAGGGTATTGTGACACAGAGGAGAGAGCACCTAACTCTACTGGCCTCATACATGGGGCCACAACATACCTTTGGATGCACGGGATAAGGCCATGGAGTAGCAGAAGGGTCTTTAGTAACAGGGTGATAGTGTGATTTATCTTGTGTGTGTGTGTGTGTGTGTGTGTGTGTGTGTGGTTTTTTTTAACAAGATAAAGAACAGACAACGTTTATTACATGCCTAAGGCATGGGAATTGTTGTTAGGCTCCTATCTTATGTGATTTTGAGCAAAAAATAGAGGGGAATAATCTGAGTAGGAGTTAAGAACCTCAGAGAGAAACACTGAACATCCTTTCAACCAAACCATTTAAAGTTGTCTTCTGATAGCTTCCTTGAAAACCCTTGTGTTAATACAACTTTTAGAAGACCTTCTTATCATACAAACTTAGAGCTACTATAATTTAAATGGTGCTATGCAACATAGATTTCTCCCATGGGGGAAAAAAATCAGTTGCAAATCAGTGAATCTCCAAGGCAAAGATCTGGTCTCTGGCTCCAGCCCCCAAATTTTAGGTTTTCACTTTCCAGGCCTCCTCTAATCAAATCTACCCAATTTGTGTCTATCTAATGCCTCCTGGGTCTGTCAGTTTCCTGGTTAACGTGTCTCATATTTTTGCCAACATGATCAAGTTAATCAAGAGTTAAACACTAGTAATGCAAAGTATTCTGTGAAGAGGCAGTCCAAAGAAAACATGTTCAGCCTCACTAGTAATCAAAAGAATGCAAATGTTGTGTATTTTTTTCAATTACCAAATGAACAAAGGTGAAAATATCAAAATACTAGAGTTTGAGATACTTTAGGGAAATGTGAGAGGCTCATGACATACTAGTGAGAGTAACCATCAACACAAGCTTTTGAGAGGGCAGTTTGGTAATGTCTATCAACAGCATAAAAATGTATAGAAAATCTACTTCTGAGAATTTATGCTAAGAAATTTATTGATTAGGAGCCAAGGATGGTCAAGCCAGTGTTGTTTATAGTAAAGAATAACTAGAAATAAAGTAAATGACCACCAAGGATTGTTCATATCAATTATAGTACATTCATATAATGGAAATATAAAAAAGTCTTAAAATGATATGAACATTTATAGGTATGAAAGGATGTCCACTAGGCATTATGTCCTTAGGCCTTGTGCTGCCATTAATGTAAAGTTAATGCACACACAGACACACACACACAAGACTTACCTGCGTGAGGCCATCTGGAATGGCAGCCCTGGACACATCAGCCACGATCTTTTCTGGTTGTGGGGGGCTTACTTTCTTCTTCCTTTACTGTGTCTAAAATTGCAAAAGTTATATTCATTATTTTTTTTTAATTTTATTTAAAGAGGAAAAAAAAGCAAAACAAAAAAAAGGGAAGAAACAATACAGAATTTCAAAGGAAAAGAAAAAAAATAAACAGTAAGAAATCACTAGTTGATAAATTACATATTGTCTTCTAGATATAGTTGTTCAAGTTACAAAATTAAAGCATACAAGGTGGACATTCAAACAGTGAGACTACAAACAGTTCTGTTCAATGATCCAACAAAAACCCAGCAACATGGTCATCAATCCTACACACTTAAACATACATGCAGTTATATATCCTTTAGAGCACTTTCTTTTCTTCCTTTTGCTTTTTAAGTACATTATCTGTTTAGTTATATTGTGTTTCAGCTTGCTCAATACCTTACTGATCTGTTTTGTTGTTCTTTGCTTTTAATTTTTTATTTATTTTAATTTTTTATTATTAGCAAAATACAACAGAATAAGATGGAACAAAGCCAACTAAGAGAGTGCAGTAAAATTGGTACAGAAACCCTCAACAGGTTACTGGCATAACAATAATAGGTACCATAGTATATCCTGTTATCTTCACAACAGTTGTTCCTTCAATCAGGTATAGCCAAATCAAAGGAAATACAGAACATTCTAGAACTCATCTAAACAGAACATTGAATAGAACAATATCATTAATCAGAACAAAGCAAAACAGTGATAACAATATTTGCCTTCAAAGAGATGATAGAAGAAAATCTCCCCTATTTACTACATTGCATATGGTCAACCTCTCAAGAGATGTCTAGATCTCTGGCTCACTTGCTAACGAGGGGTGGGGGTGGGTGGGGGGTGGTAAGTTGATTCTTAGCCTGCTTGTTCACCAGTAGGCTCCTGGGAGCTGCTGAGTGATTCTTCTCTTGCCTCATGCCAGGAGTGTGCTTACCGAGAGGGTGGGCAGACTGCCTTTCTGTGCTGCACTTTAAGTCCCTTCATGGTCGGATATCTGGAGCTGCTGGTTCTCCTCCCAGCTCAGGTGTGGGTGGCATACCGAGAGGGCGGGCAAATTGCCTTTCTGTGCTGCTCCTTGAGTCCTGCCATGGTCAGAGCTCTGGGGCTGCTGGTTCTCCTCCCAGCTCAGGCCAGGGGCCCCTACTGGGAGGGCTATATTCATTATTGTTAACAGAATAGCTCACACTAACAGTATATCTTATGTGTCAGGTACTTCACTAATTGCTAATATCATTCTTCCTGAACAAGGTAATAAGAAATTGAAGAATGTCCCTAAGTACACTCCAGGAAATGGTGGAGCTGGGATTCAAAACCTGATAGTCTTGCTCCTCAGACTTAGCTATTGCTACACTAATGAGCCCAGTGGTCTCAAAGTCTCTGAAATCCTGGCCTCCTCAACAGTCCCTCTCTTTTTCTCAAAAGTAACAACTGTTAGCTTCATGGAAGAAAACTATAATCCCAGTACTCTGGGAGGCCGAGGCAGGAGGATTGAAAAATTTGAACCCAAAGAGTATAATTTAGTTGGGACCCTGTCTCAAAAAAAAGGGCTAGGGTCCCAAATCTATTCCCTGTGCCTAGCAAGCACTAACTGGGTGAAGGCACCTGAAGTTTGGCTGGCCGGGTGGGGAGGGGCAGGCATACGCAGCCATGCTTACACCTCAGTGGTAAGAGCAGTCAGGAGAGGGTGGAGGTCCCTTGCCAGCGTGCTTTGGAGGAAACATGGCCAACAGGAAAGGGGGCTGGGACCTGCACTGTAACCTGTGTGGAGGAAGCCAGGACCATGACAGGAGAGAGAGGCAGGAGGAGGCCTCTAGTCCAGAACCCTGAGAGCCCTGAACCAGGAGAGGGAAAAACAAGGGAGACAGAGGGAGGCAAACACGCAACATCAAACATGGCTTCAATGGACATTAAGGGATATCTTCGGGACCTTGTAGATGAGCTCAAAACTGAAATATTAAATCAGGTAAAGCAAGGTATGAGTAGAGTAATACAAGAAATGCTCTCAGGAAGCATCTCTTAGGAAGATACAGACAGAAGGGAGGAACACACAAAAAAAGAAGAGAAACATTTGATAAAGAATATAAAGAAAATATAGAATACATGAAGCAGATTCAAAGAGACTACCAGGAAATTAAAACTCCATTGAAAGCTGGCAAAACTCCTTAAAAGAAACTAAGGATAGACTATCAAAACTTGAAGACAAGTTTGCAATGTGTGATCATGAAAGGAAAGATCTCTTAAAAATATCAAGGAATCAGGCAGTAACAATACAAAGGCTAGAAGATGACAAGAGAATCTACAACTTAAGAATAAGAAACGTGAACGAAGAAGCAGGAATACATACAGGCGAATTACAAAGGCTATTCACGCAAATAATTAAGGAAAACTTCCCAAGCATGGGAAAAGAAACTGACATTTGGTTATGTGAGGCATACAGAACTCCAGCCACCTACAACCAAAACAGATCTACACCCAGACATATAATATTCAAGATACCAGAAATTCAATATAAAAACAGAATATTAAAAGCCCTCAGAGAAAAGAAACAGATTACCTATAAAGGTAAGCCCATCAGGATCATGGCTGACTTCTTGACACAGATCATCAGATCAAGAAGAGCTTGGAGCAAAATATTCCAAGCCCTGAAAGAAAATAACTTCCAGCCCAGATTGATGTACCCTGCAAAACTGTCATTAGAAATTAATGGAGAAACAAGATGCTTCCATGACAAAGAGGAACTGGGGGAGTTTGTGACCACCAATCCAACCCTACAGAGAATACTGAAGGATATTCTAGAGAGAGAGAGAAAAAACCCCAGGATTTTAGGAACAGTGGCAGAAAGGCCTCAATGAGTGGGGCAGGCAGTAGAATGAAAGAGAAAACTAGACAAACAGGCAGAAAAATAGCATAGC